>CM042030.1:45232349-45523982 GCA_023525975.1 Smallanthus sonchifolius | reverse complement strand
TGATTTGCTAAAAATTCAGCAGCAAATGAAAGACCAATGGAACGAAGAGAAGGCTAAGCTCGAGGCCCAAAACAAAGAAAAGGCTAAGCTCGAAGCCCAAAACGAATACCCAGCCTACTAGCGGAAGGATCTTGTAAGAATGAGGAACAAGGGGCCCAGCCTACGGGCTGAAGGACCTTGTGAGAATGAGGAACAAGGGGCCCAGCCTACGGGCGGAAGGACCTTGTGAGAATGAGGAACATGGGGCCCAACCTACTGGCGGAAGGATCTTGTGAGAATAAGAAACAAGGGGCCCAGTCCACGGGGCGGAAGGACCTTGTGAGAATAAGAAACAAAGGGTGCAGCCTACAGGCGAAAGGACCTTGTAAGAATGAGAAACCAGGGGCTGAGCTTATGGGCGAAAGGACCTTGTGAATTAAATGACGTGATATAGGTAACGTCTGAAGTGTCACGGGGCATGTGGTGCCTGGAAAACGAACTAAGGAACTAGAAAGTTCCATAAATAAAAAGAAAAGATTTTGAAAACAAATAATCAGTGTACTTACTTAGCGTAAACTAACGTAAAAATGTTTTCAAAACATTTCAGGGAAAAGGCACTCGGAATGAATGAAGCTTCCTAGGACTTGGCATGTAAGAAAGAATGTTTGAGCATGTTTGTGTGCCAAACACTCTGGATGTTGTCTCTGCTTTTGTAATTGTTCTTTATGTATCTGTACTTGTATTTCAGTGTCTGTATGTATTGACTTATCGAGTTATAATCTTGTGTGCAAGCACTTGTCTTGTAATCGTCTTTGTAACGTGTTGTGCGCACTTAGTAAGTGCGCAGGTTGTATAACATGCGTACTTAGCAAGTACGTAAGAACATGTCTGCGTACTTGCTAAGTACGCTGGAACAAAGCCCTGAGCACTTGTTAAGTGCGCAGGAATCATGTCTGTTAGTATATATGTAGAAGTTGATAAGTACGCTCTCATTCTGTAACTTGTAATCGGCTGATATTGATAATACATGAGGTTTTCAAGTGACTCTTGTTTGTTGTCGGTTTACTTGTTGTTGTCGATACTCCATCTAGTCACGGGCATTCCGCACCCTGTTCGACTAGCCTCACACTTGCATGTGATGATCCGAGACACCTGGGGACCTACAAGTGGTAGCAGAGCTTTTGCTCTTGATTTCAAGTGTTGTGAGTGTGGTAGGAGCATTTTCGACACGTTTAGTAGGCTTATTACAAGATAAAGAGACTGATTTTGTTTATTTTTGTGATAAAACAGAGGTAGCTTTTGAGCGCTGTTTTAGAAGCAAAAATCCTTCAAAATTTGACCTTTTTGTTGTTTGTTTGAGTGTTTTGACCATCAAGGGTTTGTTAGAAACAAGTTTCTAACCTTTTGTCTTGATTAATTCGCTCAAAACATCAAGATTTGAAGATCTGAGCATTTTTCGGTGATCAGAAAAGGTTGGTGGAGCAGGTAGATAAAGTGACGTGCGTACTTACCTGATTTGGCAAGATTCTTCCTGTTCCGGCGCACTTGTTAAGTATGCAAGACCAATTCTGTGCGTACTTAACTTTTAAGCCTGCATACTTGTCATTCCTTCTTGCGTACTTGCTAAGGACGCAAGAGCATTTCAGAAGTGCGCAAGGCCAGTTCCTTAGTACGCAATTTATGCAGAATTTCTTATTTTTGACTAAGTTTAACACCATGTCGAACATTCAGAACATTAGTAGTATGCTGAACTATTACAACGAGATAAGGACTCCACAAAAACCACCAAAGCTACTTAATGTAAATGATTATTCGAACTGGAAAGCACGCTTTGATGAGAATATCTCGTACACTGATTCTTCATTGCGGATACCCATTCTCGAGCGATATAAACATCCTACCCATATGTTTCTTGATGAAACTGTTCCCAAACCTATCTCCAGACTGGATGAAAATGAAAAGAAGGCTTATGACTGAGAAAATAAGGCATATGGTTCTATAACTATGGCCTTGACTAGAGAGTTATTTCATAGTTTCAGAGGATATGATACTTCTAAGGATCTTTGGAAGGCTTTGCAGAAGAGGTTCGAGGGTAACAGTGACGTCAAGAAAAGCAAGAGAGAGCTACTGAGGAAACAGTATGAATGCTTTAGATACCTGGAGAATGAATCTATTGATGAACTTATTTCAAGATTCTATCACTTGAATACTGAGCTAAAGTCTTATGAACTGAAGTATCCTGGTGATGAGTTGGTGGAAAAGTTTCTTGATTCATTACCACCAAAGTTTGATATGTCTACCACCTTACTAAGAGAGAACCCCATGTTTTATGAGATGACGATTGATGAAGCGATGGGAAAGGTTCAAGCCCATGACATGAACCTGAAAAAGAAAGAAAGTTCTGGAAGACCTCAGATTCAAGATCCTTCTATGTATTATGGAGTGTCTTCCACAGCAAAATCATCGGGTTCTGGAATTTCCTTCTTCTCTTGGACTCCTCAGGAAGAAGAAAATTCTAATGGTTGGGGTGTTCATACTTGTGATTTATAAAAAAAAAATTTATACAATTTTTGGAGCTTTAAATTGGTGTTTAATAAAAAAACATCCCACCCCGTTTGAACCCGGGTGGCTACTGTGTGAGGCACACGTCCAAACCATCAGACTAAGGGGCGCATCCCTGCTTAAACCCGGACCAGAAATATCCTTAACATGAATTTTATAGAAAGCCGGGTCTGGGTTGTAGGCATGCGGAAAAAAGAAAGCTGGGAGGTGGGTTATGGGTTTCGAACCCATGCCACCTAGTCTGATGGTGTAGTGGCCTAACCAGTCAGACCAGGTGGTTTCGCTGGTCATACCGAAATCAAAAATCTTAAATGCGCTCAAATGAATCAACAATATCCCCAATTCTAATTATGATTAACCGGCCAAGAACCCTAATCCAAATTGATTTCGATAGTTAATGATAACTCGAATTGATAAGGGGCTATTGACAAGGGCTCATTACGAATCGAATGACATAAAGCTTACATGGTTTGGATGAGTATCGAGTGAGAACGACTGCTTCGAAATCCTGGCTACTCGTGGTGCTCGACAGAGTCACAGAGTTGTAATGCAGATAGATTTAGGGTTGAGGGAGTTTGTACGGGTCTGTGCGAAGGTGAGAGAGTGGTTTAATTGGATTGATTTCATCCCAATTACGCGATTTGATGGTGAATTGACCGTAACAGCCTTAGGGGGCGGATTACGAGATAATTTGATAAATTGAGGATGAATTGGGTCAAGTTAAGGTACTGGATACATGTGGGATTGATTTGTGCGTGATTTGTGGGTCCCATTACGCGTTAATTGCAGGAATTGATAACGGATTGATAGGGATTTGACTTTGTGAATTCAAATTCGTTTGAATTCAAAATTGTTCTCTTAATTGATCAATTTGGTGTGTTGTTTGGGCCGGGGTGAAGTTGATAATCGATCCAGAACACAATGCAGGTCCAATCCAGTTGGGTTTCATCGATTAATTTCGTGAATTTGCAAGATCTTGGCTTGCTTGACTTTCAAAAGTCAAACAAGATTAAATAGAGTCAAAATTGAAGGTTTGAAGGGTTTAGTTTGGTTGAGTCTTGATGAATGGGTTCAAAACCAATACCAATGGTTCAATTTGTAAGAGTTCAACTAGTTAGGGGTTCAAAACCATGTGTAGATCTTTGTTATTCGTATAAAACCATAGATAATTATATATATATATATATATACATATATATATATATATATGTGTGTGTGTGTATTTATATAGAGTTCTAAAATGTATGTAAAATGTAGAAAATGGTATTGAAACTTAGGGTTTTTGTGCTTGTAAAATAAAATAAGTCATTGCACTAGAATTGGATCCCAAACATCGGTTATTGCACAAGAAAGACATGAAAAAAATCAGAAATGTTACATTGCTCTGATAGCCTTCTCTACTCTGAAAATCGCCAAAAGCTTCTACCGTGACGGCTGGAATTCGTTAATTAACCCTAGAATGGGTTCTAATCTTTTAAACCATGAAAATAGGCTAAAAAGCCTGTAATTGGGGTCTCTCGCATACCGCGGGGGGTTCTGGCTATCGCGCTAGTTTCCCGGTCACTCGCGTACAGTGAGAGAATGTAGGTCTTCATTCGTTTACCACGAGATCTACCTAGATTTTTGTACTTTTCTCATTGATATACCCCAAATCCATATATTATGGGTCCCGTAACTAATTTTCTAGCCCGAGATATTCCTCTATGAAGTTTGGACTCTTTCCTGACTTTTTCTGTTCTCATCCCGTGTTCTTGTGTGCTTGTTTCCTTCACACTTCTTGATCGTTTAAGCTCCAATTCTCCCCGAATACCTATAAAACAAAACATAACTAAGTACAAGCTATAAATGAATTAAAACGAATACAAAACTATGAAAACGGGTATGAAATACATGGATAAAAAGCATGTGTTTTGCAACACATCATTTAGATTATGGTTGTTCAACATCTTCACCAGGTTCTGTCAAGATGCACTGATCTCTGGTGACTTTCTTGACTACAGTAGATTCAACAATCTTACAATCGATCACTTTTCCTTCAACATGTTATGAATCAAAAGATTCATCATCACTAGAATCATCATAAACCACGTCTTCTCCTGTAACACGATTAATTTTGACAACGGTTTTAGGCTCTAAATCTTCTTCAGTCACTTCTTCAACACTACGAGCTATGTAGTTCGCATTGAATGGTGACAAAAACTAACTCCCTCAATAATGTTATCAGAACCATAACCAACTCCCCCAGCAACATTATCACCCTTAGCTTTCCCATTATAATATTCTAAAAAAAAACTGGAATTATTATAATCTTCAAGCTTTCTCATCAAATTGGTAACCTCACTTTGTGACCGGGCAAGTTCGTTTATCTTTTTCTCATATTCATAATATGTCACATCAATGTGAAAAGCTTGTTCATTTACTTTTGTTTATAAAACTTTGATATCGTCTTTCAATGATTCAATTGTTTCATTTAAAAGCTTCTCATTTTCTTTCAAAGTTTGATTTGTTAAGTAAGTTGCCTTTAAGTCACATATGTGGTTAGTGTTATCATCACACATTCTCATAATTTTTAAATCAGAATCAACACAATTAGAACATGGAAGATAAACAACCTCATTTACATGTTTTGTATCGGCCATGAATCCACTGGCTTCAACAAACAGTTCTGCTATTTTCTCTGTCACCTTTCCTGCAGTTTCTTTGTTATCCATCAACACTTCATAACTAACTTTAGCCTTTGCATTCTAACTTATAGATTCTTCAATTCCAGTCACTCTCCCAGAATCACTTGAGTCACTGTCTGAGGAACCATTTTCAGAACCAACATCAACATGAACTTTAGCAAGAAAAGCTTGACTAACATGTGCAACAATATATTCTAGGTGAATTCCCCAATCATAATTTTTATCTTGCTGAGAAATCAAGGCCGTCGAAGAAGTTTGGTTAATCTGGTTGTTTGAAGAATTATTTTGATTCTGAACCTTAGGCTTGGTACACTATCTAGCAAAATGTCCATATTACTGACAATTATAGCCCTTCACTTTAGACTTATCCATACCCATCCAAGATTTGTTTGACGCACCAATAAACTTCTTCCCTGTGTTCTTCAGATGTTCCTTTCCTAGCCGTAACCATAAAGCCATATTCCACTGAATATTCATTTCTTCAGGAGCATCCTTGTCAATTTGCCTAAAATCTTCTTCAATCATGTCTGGATCAGTGATCTTTCCACCGATGAAGTTTTCATATGAAGTAAGAAACGAAGTAATCATAGCCGTCAGATCATCAACAGCTTTCAGAGACACCTTAGGAGAACAAGAATGAGAGTCACTATTGGAACTTTGTGAACATCCAGATCTAGTAGCTACAAAACATGAAGATCCACTGCATGAATTTTCCTTTAAAGATCCCGGACACTCATGAACTTCACCTGAAAATAAAGCAACCCCTGATTTTACTGCAGATTTCACTTTCCCAAAGTATAAGCTAGGACGTTGATAAACTGTATCTCTCTTTTTCTTATTCAGATCGTAAGACTAAATATTTCCCATAAGATCTGTCAAACTTAACTCATCAAAACCAGCTTGTTCCTTAATAACAATAGTGTATATCTCAATGTGTGCCGGTAATGCATCTAGAAACTTTTCAACCACTTTTCGATTCTTATAAGATATATCATTATTCACCATTTCACTCAGCAAGTGGTAATACCTTGACATCAACTCATCAATGGATTCTCTTCAAAGTGTTTAAAGACCCTAAATTGTTTCTTCAGTAATTCCCTTATGCTCTTCTTAATATCAGTACTTCCTTCATATCTCTTTGCCAAACCTTCCCAAAGACCACGCAAGGTCTTAACTTTTTGAAAGTATGGTAAACCTCTAAAGGTAAACACATAGCCAAAGCAGCAAGCGCCTTCTTCTCTCGATCATATAAAGTCTTTTCCTCCACTATGAGTGCTGAAACCGGTCTGATACTCCCATATACGTGTGTGTCGGATGTTTGTATCCCTCACTGATCCGAATCCACATACTTGTTTCATTAAACGACACATAATTCTCAAAACGACTTTTCCAATTTGAGTAATCTTTCAAATTCATCAACCTCGGTGGTTTTGTTGGAGTACCAATCTCATTATTATAATTCAACAAATTCGTCATGTTGTTCACCCTAGCATGATTAGAGGTAGACATCCTTGAAATATTTAGAAAAATTACTCTTAACGAACTTGAATTCCTTATAGCGTACTTACAAGTGCGCTTGAAGACAACTCAGGCGTACTTATAACTGCTCTTCAAACAGAACTAGCGAACTTGTCAACTGCGGTAGAACAAATCTTAGCGAACTTGATAACTGCACTAGAACCAGAGTTAGCGTAGTTATTGAACTGATTAGGAGGGAAATCAGTCTTCAATTCAGGCAAGAACAACTGACCACTTAACAAATCAAATTCATCCAAAACATGTTGTATTTGACTTAATTCTTCAACAATTGTTATCGACAATCAATTCTAACAAATCCTCAATGATCAATTTCACAAATCAAACAACAAACAATCTTCAATTGATCAAATCTCAGTCGAAAAGGTCGCTATTATCACCTTTGTCAAAAGTCAATCTTAGAACTAGAAATCACAGCTTAAAACTAATCAATCCTTGTTCAAAGTAATCACAAACCTACTCAAATCAATACCAAGAGCTCTGATACTAATTGTAAGGTCCTTAATCATCCACAGATCAATTGGAATTGCTATCAACTAAACATGTAGTGCGGAATCCTACGAATTAGTCGTGAACACAAGATGAACAGTAGATGTAAATATCAAACGTGTCTATATTCACTGATAACTGGTCTCCAATTTACAACTTGATAGAATGACAAAATCTTTCAAAATCTAGATCAAGATCAGCTATTTTTAGACACACAAACCAGACCTAGCGCACTTAGTAACTGCGCTAGTGCACATAAAAGGGCGCTAGAACACACCACTAGCGTACTTAACAACTACGCTAGAACAAACTCTAGCACAGTTTTCAAGTGCGCTAGACACTATACAAAGACTTCCAATACAAGATTACAAGTAGAACCCTATCAAGCTATTAGAATACCATTACAAGACTCAGACTGACTGTCACAAAACTATCGTCCAACAAGGCATCATGAGCAGGCTATCTTGCATCCAAGCTGAAGACTGTCATTAGGATTATGTAGTAATTTCTTTAGAATGTACTAAAACAAGTTTTATAAATAAATAATGTTTTTAAAATTCTTTCTCTGTGTATGTTTCTCTGATTTCTATATGTTAATGAGTAAATCCGACAAGTGATCGGCATTCCGGGTGATCTGGAATGTGGGTGTCATAGGTATGTTCAAACATAGCATGCAATATATATTTAAAATACAACAAGATTTCATCCTTATACATTATGTCATGCTTTCATTTCGTTGTTCAAAATCATACCTTGTAGGATCGTGAAATTACAAGATGGTTCTATTCTTAGTTGAGATTGGCGGAAACAATATCAACTACACAATTACAATCGAGTAAACAGAAAGAATACTGATAAGAACACTGTTGTATTAAGCTTTGTGAATAAACGATTACAAATGAAAACTCAGTGAAGAAGCACAAAAAGCCACTATGAAGGCACGCACAAGCACACTTACAATGAAGTGTTTACAGATTATTTATACTCACATAGAATCAAGACAGCCCCTTGATTCTAAGGATCAGATCTAACACAGACCGTTGATCTGTTGTATTAATCTAAATTACACGTAAAGGCTAATCTAGTTAACTTTACTGAAACGTCTTCTTAGGCATCATTGTTTGCATGCTTGGAGAAGAGCGTCATTGTCCTTTATTGGTTGCACCAGTGAGGTTCCTTCTGCTTGGAGTGTGGCAGTTGCTTTTGCAGAAAGGTGTCAGAGGTGCTTCGCATGGATAGTCAGCTGCAACGTTTGGTCTTCAGAGAATAAAGCTATCAGCAGCAGAGATGAGGACCAGCAGCAAGATTGATCTATCCGCAGCTGCTGAGGATATGCCTATCAGCAGCAACATGTGTTGAATGCTGCTGATAAGCCTATCCGCAGCTACTTTGGTCTTCAGCAGATAAGGCTATCCGCAGCAGATTTGTTCTTCAGCAGGAGAACAAGTATCCGCAACAGATAAGCTTGTCCGCAGCAGATTGTTGGTCAGCAGCAAACTCTGAGATCAGCAGCATTTGTACTTAGAGAATTTTGTAGCCATCAGTCTTTGATTCTACAAACTCCCCCTAGACTGATGCTACCAAAATTCTCTTATTGCCTTTGTTGCTGAAGCTTTTGCACATTTCTGACTATCCTTTCAACCAAAAGAAAAAGCTTCGAAGACAGCCATCTTGTACTTTGAAATATAGCCTGCAGTCGTCAAAGTTGTCTGAGTCTTTCTCCATTGGGACCATCTCCCCCTTTTTGGTTGCATCAGTGGACAAATAAGCATCAGTTTGGGTGCCCACTGATACAAAGGATGAAGTAAGAAAAGTTGGGCATTGATGTGCCTCTATCATATTCACCCTGGCCGTCAATTCCAAGATATGAAGTTTCAGTCTGTCCTCATCCACAGTTGTGGAATCCTTGGATCCAGATGGGGCCTTAGGCCTAGCCTCTTCATCCTCATCACCCATGGTTTCTTGGCACCTGGGATTCCTCTCAGAGGACATACATATTTACAACAAAGGATAGACGCATTCAACTGAACCGATGATTATGCTTGGTGGTTTCTTTGCCTTCCATTGTTGAGTTGGTGGTTTTCTAGTTTTCCTCACACTGTCAGCAGCAGATTTTGCTACTGATGTTTTTGGCTTGTTGACAGTAGATCCTGCTGCTGACAGCTTTGTTAAAGTGTCAGCATTCTTTGCTACTGTAGGCTTTGCCTTGGGTTTTGCCTTATCAGTAGTGGACACTCTTGCTGCTGATGTCTTTGCCTTATCAGCAGCAGATTTTGCTGCGGAGGATTTTAGCTTATCAGCAGCAGACTTGGTTGCTGCTGAAAGCTTCTGCTTTGTTTTCTTGGGCTTAACTGGACTAACAACCGATGTATACTGAACCTTCTTTACTCTTTGTCTTTGAGGAGCTTGATGAAGGATCTGGTTGAAAGGGTTAAACTTACATTTTGCAGCAAAGTGGTCTGATTCACCACAAATGATGCAAGTTTGTTGAGATCTAGGCAGCTTCACTTTTGGGGGAGATAGAGACTTTTTGAACTTTGTTGCTTTGTCTTCGTAGCTTCTTACCTTCTTATTTTTGTTAGTCTTTTTGAAGGCATGCTGCTTTGAATGTCTTTGATATTCCAGGTAATGAAAGCAGGTGCTGGCAGTGTGGTTATATCTGCCACACACAAAGCATGATTTTGCCAGTTTGTCTTTTGAAAGGTAGACATAGTCCTTTCTTTGGAACAAATCCGTGAAGTTCCATGGATGAGCTTTGTTATGTTCAAAGGTGGCTTCTTCTAAGGTCCTTTGAACATATGGAACTTTTTCTTCAGGTTTACAACATACATCAGATACCTTTCTCTTTGTGATTGGCATGAACTGAGGCTTGGAGTTTGTGGGTTCTGATGTCTGTCCCTTTTCTAGCTTTCTTCCATCTGGAGGATAGCTGATCTTGATCTGTTTGAATGGCACAGGGGCTATAACAGCTAGAAGAACAGTAGGAACTGCAACTCTATTCAGAACAGCTTCATATGGGACTACACTGGTTTCATCATGGTCTGAGTGAGTTGACTCAGATTCCGATGAGGTAGTGCAGTCTTCGATGAGAGGTTCATCCGTTGAAGGATCAAGGTTTCGGTTTGTAGTGTCAAGATTTTCAACATTGAAGCTTGGTTCGTATATGGCAATATAGTCAGCAGGAGGAGGAACAGATTTGTACTGGTCAGTGTTATACCCGAGTCCAGTTTTTACCTTCTCATGGACTTGAATATCTAAAAGTCTTTGTAACTTTTTGGAGGAAAATTCATATTTTTCAACATGAACTTTCTGTTCTGCCAGTTCAGCTCTGGTAGCTTTTAGTTTGACCAGTAGATCATCAATCTGAGTTTCAAGATTAGTTTGTTCGTGTTTTAGAGATGAAATCTCTTTCTTAAGGCAGTCAACCTTTTCTTTATAAGTATTTTCAACCTTTTTGAACTCAGATTTCATCTGATGAAACTCTTCATTTTGATCTATGAGGTTTTGGTTGTGCTTTCTATAACCCAAAACTTTATCAATACAGGCTTGAGAGCAAAGATGTTCAAATACCTGAGGTGGTATCTCTGTAGTGTCTGCCATTAGAGCTTGATTGTTGACGGGCAGTTCTTCATATTGAGAGCTCCAGTCAAACTCAGAAGTTCAAACAGTTGCACATGCTGCAGTTTGAATTGAACTAGGACCCGTGTGCTCACAATGTAGGGCAGAGGAGGTGGCGGTGGATGTTGAGGCTGTTTGGTAGCTTGAGCTTCTTTCTTTTGCCTGAATCATCTCTAGCTCATAGGTTTTTAGCATACCGAAGAGCTTAGTTATTTGGAGAGTCTTCAGATTCTCAATTCTTCTAATGGACACCGTGTAGAGTGTCCAGCAGCTAGGTAAAGACCTGATGAACTTTTTGAGAATATCTTCATTCTCTAGCTTCACTTTTGAGCACTGCAGCTTCCCTACAAGATTGGTAAATCTATTGTATGAAACAGTTAGAGACTCACCTTCCTTCCAGACGAAGTTTTCATACTGATGCTTCAGGATGTCTTCAAGCCCGTTGCTTTGTGCCATTTTGTTTTGTGTGACTTGATCAAGAATAGAGTTTTGAATAGAATCAGAAAGTGATTAAACAAATGTTAGTTTGGTTAATCTTGAGCCAAAGCTCTGATACCACTTGTAGGATCGTGAAATTACAATATGGTTCTATTCTTAGTTGAGATTGGCGGAAACAATATCAACTACACAATTACAATCGAGTAAACAGAAAGAATACTGATAAGAACACTGTTGTATTAAGCTTTGTGAATAAACGATTACAAATGAAAACTCAGTGAAGAAGCATAAAAAGCCACTATGAAGGCACGCACAAGCACACTTATAATGAAGTGTTTACAGATTATTTATACTCACTTAGAATCAAGACAGCCCCTTGATTCTAAGGATCAGATCTATCACAAACCATTGATCTGTTGTATTAATCTAAATTACACGTAAAGGCTAATCTAGTTAACTTTACTGAAACGTCTTCTTAGGCATCATTGTTTGCATGCTTGGAGAAGAGCGTCATTGTCCTTTATTGGTTGCACCAGTGAGGTTCCTTCTACGTGGAGTGTGGCAGTTGCTTTTGCAGAAAGGTGTCAGAGGCAATTCGCATGGATAGTCAGCTGCAACGTTTGGTCTTCAGAGAATAAAGCTATCAGCAGCAGAGATGAGAACCAGCAGCAAGATTGATCTATCCGCAGCTGCTGAGGATATGCCTATCAACAGCAACATGTGTTGAATGCTGCTGATAAGCCTATCCGCAGCTACTTTGGTCTTCAGCAGATAAGGCTATCCACAGCAGATTTGTTCTTCAGCAGGAGAACAAGTATCCGCAGCAGATAAGCTTGTCCGCAGCAGATTGTTGGTCAGCAGCAAACTCTAAGATCAGCAGCATTTGTACTTAGAGAATTTTGTAGCCATCAGTCTTTGATTCTACAAACAGATGAAATCTCTGATACCAATGGAGAAAGACTCAGAAAACTTTGACGACTGCTTTGACAGCTTTGGAGAAAGACTGCAGGCTACATAATTCTCTAATTGGATAAGCCCATCAGCAGCAACCAATGGTCCCAATGGAGAAAGACTCAGACAGCTTTGACGACTGCAGGCTGTATTTCAAAGTACAAGATGGCTGTCTTCAAAGCTTTTTCTTTTGGTTGAAAGGATAGTTAGAAATGTGCAAAAGCTTCAGCAACAAAGGCAATAAGAGAATTTTGGTAGCATCAGTCTAGGGGGAGTTTGTAGAATCAAAGACTGATGGCTACAAAATTCTCTAAGTACAAATGCTGCTAATCTCAGAGTTTGCTGCTGACCAATAATCTGCTGCGGAAAAGCTTATCTGCTGCGGATACTTGTTCTCCTGCTGAAGAACAAATCTGCTGCGGATAGCGTTATCTGCTGAAGACCAAAGTAGCTGCGGATAGGCTTATCAGCAGCATTCAACACATGTTGCTGCTGATAGGCATATCCTCAGCAGCTGCGGATAGATCAATCTTGCTGCTGGTCCTCATCTTTGCTGCTGATAGCTTTATTCTCTGAAGACCAAACGTTGCAGCTGAGTATCCATTTGAAGCGCCTCTGACACCTTTCTACAAAAGCAACTACCACACTCCAAGCAGAAGGAACCTCACTGGTGCAACCAATAAAGGGCAATGACGCTCTTCTCCAAGCATGCAAACAATGATGCCTAAGAAGACGTTTCAGTAAAGTTAACTAGATTAGCCTTTACATGTAATTTAGATTAATACAACAGATCAACGGTCTGTGTTAGATCTGATCCTTAGAATCAAGGGGCTGTCTTGATTCTAAGTGAGTATAAATAATCTGTAAACACTTCATTGTAAGTGTGCTTGTGCGTGCCTTCATAGTGGCTTTTTGATAGTGTCTTGATAGAGTTTTACTGGTAATCTTGTAATCTCAGAAGTCTAATACAACAGTGCGTTTATCAGTATTCTTGCTGTTTACTTGTTTACTTTGTTGGTTACTATTGTTTCCGTCAATATCAACTAGAATAGAATCACCTTGTAATCTTACGATCCTACAAGTGGTATCAGAGCTTTGGCTCAGATTAAACAAACTAACACTTGTTTAATCACTTCTGGTTCTATTCTAAACTCTCTCTCCTTCAAAAAGTCACCAAGAACAAAAATGGCACAAAGCAACGGGCTTGAAGACATCCTGAAACAGCAGTATGAAAACTTCGTCTAGAAGGAAGGTGAGTCTCTGACTGTTTCATACAACAGATTTACCTATCTTGTAGGGGAGCTGCAATGCTCAATGGTGAAGCTAGAGAATGAAGATATTCTCAAAAAGTTCATCAGGTCTTTACCTAGCTGCTGGACACTCTACACGGTGTCCATTAGAAGAACTGAGAATCTAAAGACTCTCCAAATGACTGAGCTCTTCGGTATGATAAAAACCTATGAGCTAGAGATGATTCAGGCAAAAGAAAGAAGCTCAAGCTACCAAACAGCCTCAACATCCACCACCACCTCCTCTGCCCTCCATTCTGAGCACTCGGGTCCTAGTTCAAGTAACTACTATCCTCCCATCATCACCCATTCTGGAGAGTTCGACTGGAGCGGTCAATATGAAGAACTGCCCATCAACAATCAAGCTCTAATGGCAGACACTGCAGAGATACCACCTCAGGTATTTGAACATCTTTGCTCTCAAGCCTGTATTGATAAAGTTTTGGGTTATAGAAAGCACAACCAAAACCTCATAGATCACAATGAAGAGTTTCATCAGATGAAATCTGAGTTCAAAAAGGTTGAAAATACTTATAAAGAAAAGGTTGACTGCCTTAAGAAAGAGATTTCATCTCTAAAACATGAACAAACTAATCTTGAAACTCAGATTGATGATCTACTGGTCAAACTAAAAGCTACCAGAGCTGAACTGGCAGAACAGAAAGTTCATGTTGAAAAATATGAATTTTCCTCCAAAAAGTTACAAAGACTTTTAGATATTCAAGTCCATGAGAAGGTAAAAACTGGACTCGGGTATAACACTGATCAGTACAAATCTGTTCCTCCACCTGCTGACTACATTGCCATCTACGAACCAAGTTTCGATGTTGCAAATCTTGACACTGCAAACCGAAACCTTGATCCTTCAATGGATGAACCTTTCGTCGAAGACTGCACTACCTCATCGGAATCTGAGTCAACCTACTCAGACCATGATGAAACCAGTACAGCCTCATCTGAAGCTGTTCTGAATAGAGCTGAAGTTCCTGTTGTTCTTCCAGCTGTTCAAGCCCCTGTACCATTCAAAAAGATCAAGATCAGCTATCCTCCAGATGGAAGAAAGCTAAACATTGAAAAGGGACAGACATCAGAACCCACAAACCCCAAGCCTCAGTTCATGCCAATCACAAAGAGAAAGATAATTGATGTATGTCGTAAGCCTGAAGAAAAAGTTCCATATGTTCAAAGGACCTTAGAAGAAGCCACCTTTGAACATAACAAAGCTCATCCATGGAACTTCACGGATCTGTTCCAAAGAAAGGACTATGTCTACCTTTCAAAAGACAAACTGGCAAAATCTTGCTTTGTGTGTGGCAGATATAACCACACTGCCAGCACCTGCTTTCATTACCTGGAATATCAAAGACATTCAAAGCAGCATGCCTTCGAAAAGACTAACAAAAATAAGAAGGTAAGAAGCTACGAAGACAAAGCAACAAAGTTCAAAAAGTCTCTATCTCCCTCAAAAGTGAAGCTGCCTAGATCTCAACAAACTTGCATCATTTGTGGTGAATCAGACCACTTTGCTGCAAAATGTAAGTTTAACCCTTTCAACCAGATCCTTCGTCAAGCTCCTCAAAGAAAAAGGGTAAAGAAGGTTCAGCATACATCGGTTGTTAGTCCAGTTAAGCCCAAGAAAACAAAGCAGAAGCTTTCAGCAGCAACCAAGTCTGCTGCTAATAAGCTAAAATCCTTCGCAGCAAAATCTGCTGCTGATAAGGCAAAGACATCAGCAGCAAGAGTGTCCACTACTGATAAGGCAAAACCCAAGGCAAAGCCTACAGTAGCAAAGAATGCTGACACTTCAAAAAAGTTGTCAGTAGCTGGATCTACTGTCAACAAGCCAGAAACATCAGTAGCAAAATCTGCTGCTGACAGTGTGAGGAAAACTAGAAAACCACCAACTCAACAATGGAAGGCAAAGAAACCACCAAGCATAATCATCGGTTCAGTTAAATGCGTCTATCCTTTGTTTTAAATATGTATGTCCTCTGAGAGGAATCCCAGGTGCCAAGAAACCATGGGTGATGAGGATGAAGAGGCTAGGCCTAAGGCCCCATCTGGATCCAAGGATTCCACAACTGTGGATGAGGACAGACTGAAACTTCATATCTTGGAATTGACGGCCAGGGTGAATATGATAGAGGCACATCAATGCCCAACTTTTTTTACTTCATCCTTTGTATCAGTGGGCACCCAAACTGATGCTTATTTGTCCACTGATGCAACCAAAAAGGGGGAGATGGTCCCAATGGAGAAAGACTCAGACAGCTTTGACGACTGCAGGATGTATTTCAAAGTACAAGATGGCTGTCTTCGAAGCTTTTTCTTTTGGTTGAAAGGATAGTCAGAAATGTGCAAAAGCTTCAGCAACAAAGGCAATAAGAGAATTTTGGTAGCATCAATCTAGGGGGAGTTTGTAGAATCAAAGACTGATGGCTACAAAATTCTCTAAGTAAAAAATGTTGTTGATCTCAGAGTTTGCTGCTGACCAACAATCTGCTGCGGACAAGCTTATCTGCTGCGGATACTTGTTCTCGTGCTGAAGAATAAATCTGCTGCGGATAGTCTTATCTGCTGAAGACCAAAGTAGATGTGGATAGGCGTATCAGCAGCATTCAACACATGTTGCTGCTGATAGGCATATCCTCAGCAGTTGCGGATAGATCAATCTTGCTGCTGGTCCTCATCTCTGCTGCTGATAGCTTTATTCTCTGAAGACCAAACGTTGCAGCTGACTATTCATGCGAACCGCCTCTAACACCTTTCTGCAAAAGCAACTGCCACACTCCAAGCAGAAGGAACCTCACTGGTGCAACCAATAAAGGACAATGACGCTCTTCTCCAAGCATGCAAACAATGATGACTAAGAAGACGTTTCAGTAAAGTTAACTAGATTAGCCTTTACGTGTAATTTAGATTAATACAACAGATCAACGGTCTGTGTTAGATCTGATCCTTAGAATCAAGGGGCTGTCTTGATTCTAAGTGAGTATAAATAATCTGTAAACACTTCATTGTAAGTGTGCTTGTGCGTGCCTTCATAGTGGCTTTTTGTGCTTCTTCACTGAGTTTTCATTTGTAATCGTTTATTCAAAAAGCTTAATACAACAGTGTTCTTATCAGTATTCTTTCTGTTTACTCGATTGTAATTGTGTAGTTGATATTGTTTCCGCCAATCTCAACTAAGAATAGAACCATCTTGTAATTTCACGATCCTACATACTTGTCGTTCTTATATTTGTCATGCATTGTCATATAACACGTATGGTTATATATATATATATATATATATATATATATATATATAAACATGCAAAGCATACTTACATATCATGTACACATTTCAACCCCAAAACATTGGAAAACGTTTGCACATAACATATATGGGGCACATAGAACTCACCTGATTGAGCGGTTCCTGAAGTATATTTAGCTGGCTACTGAGCGTCACTAAGGTTACACACGATCTGTATAATCCACCCATACAAGATATGATAATGAACCTAAACGACACTAACATTTCTAGTTTTAGGTATAGGTGAACTTAGGTAAGTTCGCCAATTTGGGCATAAGCGAACATAGCAAGTACGCTATGATTTGTGCCAAGCGAACTTAGTAAGTTCACTATCCTTGAAATAGGACAAGTTCATTGTTTTTGAGCTTAGGCGAACTTAGACAAGTTCGCTTCTTTGGAGTTTAGGAGAACTTAAGCAAGTTCGCCACCTTTGTACATTACGCGAACATGGAGCAGCGAACATATCAAGTTTGCCATTAAGGGGACCCAAGTTCGCCTGCGCGACCTTCTTCCCTACAGAAACCCTAGATCTGGATCTCAGATTTCCATTCGTTCATGTTCTGAACTTTTTACTTTCAAAACGTTCTATTTTCATCCATGAACTTAAATATGTGGTTTGTTTTGTATTCCATATGTAAAAACCGTTCCTTTTGAAGAACTTTACCCAAAACCAAAAACTAATAAAAACTCAGATTTAGAGGTGTTGTTTACCTTTTGGAGTCCCGTTTCCGTTGCTAAACGTTGCTGAGATGAAGACTAATGATTCCCGAGCTTTTAAGCCTTTCCCTCACTTTTTTTCTCTAGACCTGGTTCTCTTTCCCTCTCTAAAAGTTTGCACATGAGTTGAAATGAGGAGGGGTTGTGGTGAGGTAGCTGATTTGAGGTGCCTGCCCCTTGCTCTCGGCCCATGGGCTGTCCCAAGGCCAAGCCTGTATGCTTTCCTTTCACCTCGTACTATTAGTCCCGATCTTTATTTCTTTTATTCGTGTTTATTTAATTTAGAGATGTTACAAGTCTACCCTCCTTATAGAGGTTTCGTCCTTAAAACCTGCTATCAGTTAAGCAACTGAGGGTACAATTCTTTCATTTCATCCTCTTTCTCCCAAGTAGCCTCTGAACCTTTTATGCGTTCCATTGTACTTTGACCAAAGGTATGGATTTGTAGCGTAGTTGCTTTTCAGCTCGGTCAACAATAACTATGGTGTGTGACCAAAGGTATGGATTTGTATCATAGTTGTTTCCACATAGTTTAAACTGTTATCTACCTCGATTTCTTTATATGGTATGTGAGCCATATCGTCAGCTAGGCACTTGCGTAACTGCGACACGTGGAATGTAGGGTGAATTCCACAAAGCTCATCGGGCAGGTCTAACCGGTAAGCTACTTGAACCACTTTTGCTAGAATTTTGAAAGGTCTGACAAACCTTGGACTTAGTTTGCCTCGTTTCCTGAATTGGATGATTCCTTTCCAGGGTGATACTTTTAGCAGTACCATGTCTCCCACGTGAAACTCTAAATCCCTTCTTTTATCTGCGTATGATTTATGTCTGTCTTAAGTGGCTTTCATGCGAGCTTTGACCTGTTAAAATTTCTAGAATGTATCTTTGACCACTTCAAGACTTGCAAAGTATTTTTGTCCAATTTTCCCCAACAAACCGGGTTCCTACGTCTCCTAGCGTACGACATCTCAAATGGTGGGATGCCAATGGTTGGGTGATAGCTGTTGTTGTATGAAAGTTCTGCTAATGGCAGATGGCTATCCCACTCCTACCAAAATCAATGATACAGGACCGGAGCATGTCCTCCAAGGTCTAAATGGTCCTCTCAGATTGACCATTGGTATGAGGGTGGTAAGCGGTGCTAATGTTATGTCTAGTGCCTATTGCTTCGTTGAATTTCTTCCAAAACCTTGATGTAAATCGAGTGTCCCAGTCGGACACGATTGACAATGGCATACCATGCCTTCTTACAATCTCGTTGATGAAAAGTTCTGCTAGTTTGTCAGATGAAAAAACCTCACGTATTGGTAAGAAGTGAGCACTCTTCGTCAAGCGGTCGATGATCACCCAAATGGTATCATTGCCTTTAGTTGTTCGCGGCAACTTGGTAATGAAGTCCATCATGATCTCTTCCGACTTCCATTCTAGTATCGGCAAAAGTTGCATTTTACCACATGGTTTCTGGTGCTCGGCCTTAACCAGTGAACAGGTTAGGCATTTGCTCACATATTCGGTCATATCGTTCTTCATGCCAGGCCACCAGTATTCTTTCTTCAATTCCTGATACATTTTGTTCGTCCCAGGGTGGATAGAGTTGCGAGACTTATGGGCGTCATCAAGGATTTTGGATCTAAGTTCACCGATCTTGGGTATCGACATCCGGCCGAACAGAGTTCGTACACCGTACGCATTAGTATCCAGATTAATGTGTCAATGACATGCTCAAAAGATTAATGTGTAAAGAGATTGGACTAGGTTGAATGGTGTGTATACGTTTGTTATAAATGGAATAATATGTTCGTTTAAATAGAAGTAATACGATTGTTAATAAAGGATTGAATATATGTATATAAATATTTAATTTGTTTACAATTAAATAGATAAACGATTATTCACTTGAATATATAGTTAGTTAAATTTATAAATTATATGTTTCAAATAGTTAAATAGACTAACTTAAATGAATAATAAAAAGGCATAGGTTATACTAATTAAATAGGTAATAAAAATAGTTAGTAGTGGTTTTTAAATATAATGATCTTTTAAATTTTTATTAAAAGTTTATTAGGTTTTTTTTAATTCTCTAAAACGAATAAATAAATATTTAAAATTGTTAGGCTAACAATTCGCTTCGAGTCTTGGGAGTTTATAAAATAATTTCTATAAGAAAATGGGATTAAAATTAGCTTAAAAAACATTTAAAAAAAATGTTGTAGACTACGGGATTCGAACTTGGGTCTGCTCGGAGGGAAAACACACGTAGAAGCACTAGACCAGGAGGGTCTAGAGACCAGGAGGGTCTAGAGACCAGGAGGGTCTAGTGTTTAACTGACCGGACCAAAAATAGATAACCCATATAAGCGCGAGGGCCAGCTCCAGGATCAGATCATGCACAAAAACGAAAAGATCTGGGGCAAGGCTCGAACCCGTGACCTTTTCTGTAGGTGGTAAGTGACTTAACCAGTTGATCCAGGGCGTATGCCATGAATATGACCCGATGTGAAAACCTTTTAACATCTAACCCGTGTTCGTCTTCTTCCCCAATTCCTAACCTGAAACCCTAGCCACCCGATTCAGTTTATTGAGCCAGAAATCGAGCCCGGTTTCATGGGGCTTTCATTCCACATATCCAAACTAAGTTAATGACACCAAACTTACCTGAATTGATTGCGGATGGAGGGAGGACGATCACAAGACCGAACTCGGCGAATCTCGAGCTCTTCGAAGTTCTGTAGAGAGAATTCAACGAATACAGAGGTGTAGGAAGTTTATGGCCTCTGTAATGAAGGTGTAGGTTCGTTTTTATGGAGTAATTTCACGTTAAATGCTCAAATTGATGTCGCAAATAATTGAGGACGCTTACGAGACGTTTGTCATCAAATTCATTGATTCTAGATGTAATTAGCTCATCATGGACTAGTAAAACCGTCGCACGTTGGTTTGCAATGGATTGATTACAGATTTAACACATGAATTTGATGAATCGTACATGAATTTGAGGAACTTAAGTTCGGTTTGAATTTAAATAGTCAAACCTACGAGCTTTTAATTCAAAAATTGTAAAGGGTCCAAATTAAGGGGTCCAAGATGTTCAAAGTGTTTCAATGGATCAAGGGGTTCAACTAAAATTATTTTCTTTAGTCCCTTGTGTTTATATAATTTATTTTATGAATTCTATGGAACCAAATTACAAAATAAAAAATGTTTTATATAACTTTGTTAAACATATATTTTTTTAAAACTAGATAATTATTTGTATAAGTTATTAATAATATACCCATTTATTGTTTTGAAAATGTAGAATATATATACATATATTTGGAATTTAATTAAATAACCCATATACCTATATGTTTATAAAAGAGTGGGTTTTAATTAAATATTGTCATGCATTTACATCTAATTAAATTCTTAAATAAGGGAAGTAACTATATGTGCATGCAGATATCTTTTATTACATATAGCCATAATAATGAATGCACAACTTGTAAATAATATAGCACTGCATAAAGCAATGTATAAGAAAATCCTAGATGTTACAGTATCCCCTAGTTGAGAGAATTTCGACCCGAAATGAAACTAGTTGAAGCTACTGAATCAGGGAAGAGGTGAGGGTATTTGAGTTTCATCTGATCTTCACGTTCCCAAGTGAATTCTGGGCCACGTTTAGACTCCCAACGAACTTTGACAATAGGAATACGACTTCGCTTGAGTTGTTTAATCTCACGATCCAAAATCTCCACGGGTTTCTCAACAAAGTGCATGGTGTCATCAGTTTGCACTTCATCAAGTGAAATGTGTAGATTTTCGTCAGCTAGGCATTTCTTTAAATTAGATACATGGAATGTTGGATGCACATTGTTAAGTTCTGGAAGTAACTCAAGTTTGTAAGCCACTTTTCCAATCCTTTCAAGAATCTTGAAGGGACCCACATAGTGTGGTGCTAGCTTACCCTTCTTCCTAAAGCGAACCACGCCCTTCCAAGGAGACACATTCAGAAGTACAAGGTCCCCGACTTGAAATTCCAATGGTTTTCGTTGTTTGTCGGCATAGCTCTTTTGTCGTCTCCTCGCTACTCGAATGTTGTCATGAATTTGAATGATTTTTTCGGATGTTTCTTGTATCAACTCGGGACCGGTGATTTGTGCTTCACCAATCCCGTTCCAACAGATGGGTGAATGACATTTGCGACCATAAAGGGCTTCAGAAGGAGACATATTGATGCTCGTATGGTAGTTATTGTTGTACGAGAATTCAGTCAAGGCTAGATGAGAATCCCAACTGCCACCAAAGTCAATGACACATGCTCTAAGAATATCTTCAAGGGTTTGGATTGTTCGTTCGGTTTGACCATCAGTTTGAGGATGGTAAGCCGTACTTAAATACAGTCGTGTGCCAAGGGCAGTTTGGAGGGATTGCCAAAATCGAGAGGTGAATCGGGCATCTCGATCAAAAATTATATTTAAAGGAACACCGTGACGACTCACAATTTCGTCAATGTAGATTCGAGCTAATTTCTCAACTCGATAGTCTTCACGGATCGGCAAGAAGTGAGTTGATTTGGTAAGATAGTCAATGATTACCCATATGCTATCATGACCACTGGAGGTGCGAGGGAGTTTGGTAATGAAATCCATGGCTAGATTCTCCCATTTCCATATGTGGATTTCCGGTTGTTCAAGTAACCCGGAAGGACGTTGATGTTCAACTTTGACTTTTGAGCAAGTGATGTGCTAAAAAGTAGTTTAATAAAATTAACTAAATTAACCTAGTTCTAGACTCTAAGTAATACTCTAGACTCACTAAGACACACTAAACTACTAACCGGCAAGTGTACCGATCGACTCTAGTATAGCTAATGTAAGTCCGGATATCGAACCCACGAGACTCTATCGAATTACGTTAACGGCTCTATCTAGACTATGACTGACACTGACTGAACTAATTGTTTAATTGGTTGGAGGGGGGGTTTCTAAAAATCCTAAAAATGCAATTAAATTAAACTAAATTAACAAATACGAATTAACTTGGACTTTTACTCAGATGGTGGAAACACTACCTAGACTGGAATCCTGATTGCTTTTAGTAATGATTTTATCTGGAATTTGTTTACTATGGAACCGGGATCATAAAGTCATCACCCTTCAGGATATCTAAAGGACTCCTAACCCTTTTCAAGAGCACGCTATGAAACCCTAAAGGTTGTTTAGATTACCGGTTATTAGACTCTCTTTCAAGACACCTAACGGATTTATGAAAGTACCCTTAGAGGCTTACTCCCTTTCGAGACCTAAACCAAGGATAGAGTTGTTTTCTCGATTAGACTTGCTAGACAATAGCCAAAAGGTTCACTCCTAACAAGCTCCTACCTTTCAGTTTAATGACTTAGACCTAGCAATAATCTCGCACCTTTCAGCTATTGATGATTAGTAGAACACTTGCATTTATAAGATTACCAAATATTACTTCTAAGGTTTAATGGCCAATTTAACCCTAAAGATTGAAGATTTATTACGTGATATAGACACTCACCAAAATCTAAAACCTGGCAAGACTCTATTATGTGATAAAGACCGTCACCAAGAATCTCACGAAGCAATAAACAATATTCAAACAATATCAAATATGCAAACACATCTAATCAATAGAACAAATCACCTACAATTCATAAATAATCCATAAAATCCATAAATCCATAATAAAAATCAGAACTTTAGACAATCATTCATCTAGTCTAGGTAGTACGATAAATTTAGCCAATCAAGATCATTGAAAACATCAAGAATGAAGTATAATCAAGAACACAAAACATAGTTTAAAGAAAGAGACGAAAGTGAAGACACCCGAATGACACAAACGTGACCCGAATGATTCTCCCGACTTCAATCCTTCAACCAGCAGCTTCAAGAACTCAGAAACGCCTCCAACAATGCTCCAAAATCGCCCAAGGTTCTGCTCATTCGTAACTAGGGTTTAGGTTAAAACACACTTAAGTATTTATATGTTTTCCAAACCCAGCAGCTCAAAGTCTGGGCTCAACACACACTCGCGGGGCGCGATAAAATGCTCCATGTTAGTCGCGACCCGCGACCGTCTTCTTGGTGTCAGCACATTTAACAGTCTCTCGCCTCCCGCGAGAGACATTGAATCTATTGTCGCGGCCCGCCAGAAGACACTTTTCCAACACTTTCAACGCACTTCAGCTCCCGAGCACTCCAATACGTTCCAGGACTCGACTTTTTCATGTTTCAGCTTGTTTTCCTCACTTTTCAGCTATTTCTACGATTCAAGACCTGCAAAACGCAATTGATTAGAAGTACGCAAATTCTGGCGAAAACCAAACTAACACTAACGAAATTATACAAACTGTACACGATAAAAGAATGTATATTTCAATACATCAAATATCCCCACACTTACTCTTTTTTTCGTCCTCGAAAAAGAATCTATGCAAACGGAATCAGAGAGGAATAAATACTCGGATCAAAGTTATTTATACTTATTAAAAATTCAAAACTTGTGTTAGCCGCGATTGCAAATATATTTGTCCCCTTAAACCCAAATCCGGTTCCAAGCCCTTATCATGCAATTTAAGTTCAAATTCGGTCAATCTACCTAGGGTCTCACACTAGAAACCACAGTCCACCTAATCTCACCTCAAGCTTATAGAACAAAAGGAAACGATCATTGGACCACTTCCTAACCGTTTTATACTAAAATCAAGAGAATTTGAAATCAAAATCTTTTTTTTTTTTTTTTCTTTTCTTGAGCATAGACCTTGCTTTACCTAACCCAGAGGCTGTCTCAATCAGAGTCATCATCCCCGAGAGTGACAACGTGAGCGTTGGTAATTTTGCAATTTTGTTTCGACACATCCCAGAGGCATTCTAAGTCAGAGTCACCATTCCCAACGAAGATTACGTAGGCCTGTGCTACTTTTCTTAGTTTCTAGCTCATTTTTTTTTCTTCAATAAATTCTAACAATTTTAGCTTATAACGGCATTCCTTATACTATTTTTGGCGGTTGCAATTTCCCATTTTCCCTAGATGAGAACCCACTAGTAGACCAACAATTAAGGTATATTTAGATCAAAGGAACCTAAAACCGAACCGGGCCTATTCACACATCATAAACTAGACACAAGCTCGACTATATTAATCTATATTATCATTATTTGAACCCGAACAAAAACCCTCTTTTCTATCATTTTCCGTTTTATTTTGCAAACTTCTTTATTCAAAAGACGTTTTTTTTTTTTTTTTTTTTTTTTTTTTTTTTCATAATAAATCAATGACTCGACTAACTAAGACTAACCAATTTATCCCATCCCCACACTTAAAGATTGCATTGTCCCTAATGCAAGAACGAGAAAACGACTCAAACTAACCACCTAAAACTAAAAACGAAATAAAATATACAAAATATACAATTGGAAAGACTTAGCTGAATATGCGAGACTGTCAATGTGCCAGTCAATTCCACATATACCCTCCAATCCGAACATGCTCAGCAAACAGTTCCTAACTCTCACACGAACGGAAGCGGCATCACAACACCAACCTATTCAATCAACCAACCATACCTCCCAAAATATAATACATAACCAAATTAAGTGCATTAGTTCAACTAACCAACCAACCCGATCCACCCAACCTGTTTAACAAATATTTAGAATATGAGTACAAACCAAAATATGAGGATGAAAACAGCATAAAAGAAATAAAACAATTGATACTAAATCTGCTTCTGCTGCATCCTCTTCACCACCATGCTACTCATCATCATCCGACTCCTCACTCCCTTGCTCATAAATCCGATATGGTTCAACACCTTGCATGCTACTCGGTCCCGGCTGTGGCTGACTCAAATAATGAGGAACTCCTAAACGCAATCCCTCCATCATGTAACGCATACCATCTTCCAACCTGTGTTGACCCTGCTCATGCACCCGTCTACTCTCCTCCATAACCTGTCGTACCCCGCCGAACTGTTCATCCACATAACCACGCAGATCCCCAAAACCCGTCTGCATGGAATCATATAAAGAATCTAACGTAAGTGGGTCAGGGCGTGGCTGTCGAAGCGGGTACTGTCTCGCCGGCATCTCCTGGCGAGTAGTCTGCCTCTGGTAACGAGTAGGGATACCCGACTGCATTGACGCTGCAGCATCAGAACCGGGCGGAGGCTGAACCTGAGGGCCCGGACGAATGTCCGCCCACGCAACAGGATCGGTATATGTCAAAATACCGGCTGACTGCAAATCCCGAACACTCATAAAACACGGCTGCGGGCCCTCTCTCATCCTATCCCTCGAGTACCTATCGAAAACCCCTAAGCTCTCGGCCAACCACGTCACATACGGACCACAGTAAATTCTTGCACCCGGACCACCTCTCCACGGTCTCCTCATCGACCAAGCAAAAATGGTAGCTAAATTAGCAGACCGACCTTCAACCATACACATTAGACAAAAGAGGCTAACCTGATTAACCTTATTGTCCCCCTGTCCTCTTCCAGCTAATGTAGCTGCCAAAATCTTATGAATGAAACGGTAGACCGGATCAATGATATCACTCGCAACCATATTGTTCGAGTAGGGTACTATCGAAATTGTGCTCCAGAACCTCGCTATCTCCTCCACTTGCACACTATTAGGATGTCTCCTCTTGAAAACACCCTGCAAACTGTTCCTAAACTCAGCTGACTGCACCTCCTCATCTGTATAAAACTGTGTAGCCACGGCGAATTGAGGAATAGTCATCTCATAGGGCCTCTTACCCAAGGAGAAAAATACCGCCTCCCGCTCATTAAAATTTCCTTGCTTGTAATCAAAGGTGGAGTGAAACTCCAAGGTGATCTCCTTGTACTGTCTTGCATCACAATCCAATACCCTTCTAAACTTTTCACCTAACAGTTGCTCAACCCGAGCTCGAGCACCCAACCTATCCATCAGACTCCAGTCAATCCTCCTGTACGGTAGCAGATCTACCGTAATCAAAGTTGTTAATTTCTGCATTTCCCCCGAGTCCAACTCAAACTGTAGCAACGGGCTATCCCTTATCCTCGTGCTCTGTCCATGTGCGACCCCCGGTCCACTATACGATACTTGTCTATGGTAGACAATTGGTTGTGGTGGTTGTTCTATGGGTCCCCGGGGTCGAGCGGTTGGCCCTCTTTTCCGACCCGATCTGCTTGATGATCCTTCTCCTGACATTCTGCAAAACAAAACAGAGAAGATCATTAGTCACAAACTGTTTTTGGTATTTAAAAATTATTAATTAAATTATTTTTTTATTTTTTTATTTTTTTATTTTTTTATTTTTTTTTTATTTTTATTATTTTTTTTTTTTAAAAAAATGGGACAACCGTATAGCATTCCATTCGCGGTTGAAACCGAAAATAAAGTGAAACAAAATCGGGTTACCGTTTTCAAAAGCATAAGTTATAAACAACTTCGCCCGAATGGAGATTGAGTACGGGCGAAGTGTTTTGTACCTGTACGTGCATATAAGTAAACCCAAGACTAAACTAGACCTAAGACTCGACTCAAAAATACAAGACTCAATATACACTACCTCCTCCCGGCATTTTAATTGTCCTCAATTAAATCCCAAGTGCCAAAACCAACAAACATTCAGTGTCAACCGAGATAAAGTTACAAGCTTTATAGTATCATTAGTGAAAACGGGTCAAAATGATGTCAAAATCTCAGTTTCATCACAAAATTAACCAACCCGAATCCCCACACTTGATTTTTAACCAAATCCTAGCCCATGGTAGTCGCAAAACACATGTGGAACAACCAAACCGAGCCACCCGCAACCTGCATTATGCTAGACTACCCAAACCAAGCCACCCGCAACCTCAAACTTACCACTAAACAAACCAAACACAAGACTAATCTAGGACCCAACTCTAATCTAGCACTAATCTAACTAAAAACTGAAATAGAAAAGCATAAAATACAAGAAATTGCAGGAAAACATACCTGAGAGTTGAAGTAAACAAGAAAAACTAGAACAATTCGGTTATGATCTTGAAACTTCCTTAAAGTCCGGTGTGAGTGGTGAAAGTGGTGATTTTTATGGTTAAAATCAGATGAGGGATGATGTGTGGGTGAAATGGGGGTGAAATTATGATAGAAAAGTGGCTGATTTCGAAGGTGAAGGGTGATGTTTGGCGGTTGTCGGCGAAATGGAAGAAGAAGTAGGTTAAAATGGCTGAAATTGGGGATTAAATGATTCACGCTGCAGATAGAGCTTCTCACGGGACGCGACCGGTAAACTTATGTCTTCACGCCCCGCGACCGTGTTAAAATCCACTAGCGGGTAGCGAGTAATAAAACTATGTCTATCGCGCCCCGCGAGTATACGTTTTGCACAGAAAGTTTCGAAAGTTGGAAGGGTTTGTGCCTTAGAAAAAATTTCAATTATTCACCAAACCTCCCAAAACTCAACCCCAAAAATTTTCTAACACTGGAACTTACCTGGAAACTCGTTTTCTCGCCAATCGTTGCATCTCCTCGGTAATGAATTCCTGCAAGTGACTCGAAACACAGAAACAAAGACCGAAACACTACCAAAAACAACCATTGGCTACGAAAAATAATCGAAATAAATGAAAATACAAACGGTACAAACTCTACACTTGAGGCTTCCCTCAAAACTCTAACCGGTGGTATTTGGAATATCTTCGAGAGGAGTTACCTCCCTCTCGTTCTCGTCAATTGGGCCACCTAAATAGTGCTTCAACCTATGGCCGTTCACCTTCCATGACCCTCCACTAGCTTCATCGTATAACTCAACCGCACCATGCGGAAATACCTCTTTCACGACATAGGGTCCCGTCCACTTCGATTTCAACTTCCCGGGAAACAACTTAAACCTCGAATTGTAAAGGAGTACTTTATCACCAGCTTTAAACTCCTTCAACCCCTTAAGCTTCCTGTCGTGCAACGCCTTCGTTTTCTCTTTGATATTCCAAGAACGCTCATACGCCGCATCTCTAAGTGCTTCTAACTCATGAATTTGGAAAAACCTTCTCCTAGCTGCTTGAGTGAGGTCGAGATTGACGGTCTTTAGAGCCCAAAGCGCTCGGTGCTCCAATTCAACTGGGAGATGGCACGCTTTGCCATAGACAATCATGAATGGTGTGGTTCCTAAGGGTGTTTTGTAGGCGGTACGAAATGCCCACAACGCATCATCGAGTTTATCCGACCAATCCTTACGACTTTTCCCTACCGTTTTCTCTAGTATTCTCTTCACTCCCCGATTCGCATTCTCAACTTGACCGTTTGTTTGTGGATGGTACGCGGTAGACAAACGGTGTGTAACTCCATAACGCTCTAATGCCTTCTCCATTACGGCATTACAAAAATGTGTTCCTCGGTCACTAATAATGGCTTTGGGAATACCGAAACGAGTGAACAACTTTTTAAGGAATCTCACCACCGCTCGGGCATCGTTTGTAGGCAAAGCTTGAGCTTCAACCCATTTCGAAACGTAGTCTATTGCCACAAGGATGTACCTATTTCCACTAGAGGAGGGAAAAGGTCCCATGAAGTCAATGCCCCATACGTCAAAGATTTCAAGAACTTGAATAGGATTTTGGGGCATCTCATTCTTGGATGAGATATTGCCGGTACGTTGGCAAGCATCGCATGTCTTAACGAATTCTATAGCATCCTCGACTACCGTAGGCCAAAAGAAACCGCAATCAAAGACCTTTTGTGCGGTAGTGTGTGCACCATGATGACCACCCGTCAACCCCTCATGCACATGCCTCAGAATATCTAGGCCCTCTTCCTTACAAACACACCTCCTAAGAATACGGTCACCTCCTATCCTAAAAAGGTAAGGATCATCCCATATGTATTTCCTCGCATCCCTAAACAACTTCCTCTTTTGTTGGGCATTCATATCCTTCATGACATACCCATTGGCAAGATAATTTGCTAAGTCACTAAACCAAGGTAAACCCTCTTTCTCAGCCGCTACGAAATCTATGGATTCGTGAGGGAATCTATCTCCTATTGCCTCCTCACGAATCTCCTCCCTACTCGGATCCTCTAATCGTGAAAGATGGTCCGCCGCTACGTTTTCTGCTCCTTTCTTATCCTTAATTTCTATGTCAAACTCGGAAAGAAGAAGAATCCAACGTATAAGACGAGGCTTAGCGTCCTTCTTTTGGAAGAGATAACGCAAAGCTGCATGATCGGTGAACACTATGGTTTTTGAAAGCACGAGGTACGAACGAAACTTATCGAAAGCAAATACGACGGCTAGGAGTTCCTTCTCGGTGGTGGTGTAGTTCTCTTGCGCGTCGTTGAGGGTTTTACTCGCGTAATAGATCGGGTGAAAGTGGTTCTCCCGTCTTTGACCCAAGACCGCCCCGACCGCGTAATCGCTCGCGTCACACATGAGCTCAAATGGTAAGCTCCAATCGGGGGATACAAGGATGGGTGCACTCACTAGTTTCTCTTTAAGGAAGTCGAAGGCTTGAAGACACTCCTTGTCGAAGACAAAAGGGACATCTTTCTCAAGGAGTCGAGTCATGGGGCGAGTGATTTTGGAAAAATCCTTAATGAAACGCCTATAGAAACCCGCATGACCTAAGAAGCTACGAATCGATTTCACACTAGTCGGTGGAGGAAGCCTACTAATAGTATCTATTTTGGCTCTATCTACCTCTATACCGGACCTAGAAATCTTATGTCCTAAGACAATCCCCTCCGTAACCATGAAGTGACACTTCTCCCAATTAAGCATCAACTTCGTTTCAACACACCTCTTCATCATCCTAGCTAGGTTACCTAAACAATGATCAAACGAATCGCCATAGACCGAGAAATCATCCATAAAGACCTCCATCGAACTCTCAACCATATCTTGAAAAATGGCGATCATACATAGTTGGAAAGTAGCCGGAGCGTTACATAGTCCAAAAGGCATGCGTCGGTACGCATACGTGCCATATGGACATGTAAAGGTCGTTTTCTCTTGGTCCTCCGGCGCGATAGGAATTTGGAAGTAGCCGGAAAAACCATCAAGGAAACAATAAAATTGTTGCCCCGCGAGACGCTCTAGCATTTGGTCTATGAATGGGAGTGGGAAGTGGTCCTTCCGGGTAGCGTCATTGAGCTTACGGTAGTCAATACATACACGCCAACCGGTGACCGTACGCGAAGGAATGAGCTCGTTTTTCTCGTTAACGACAACAGTCATCCCCCCTTTCTTGGGGACGACTTGGGTAGGACTCACCCAAGAAGAATCGGATATCGGGTAAATCAAACCGGCTTCCATCAACTTCAACACCTCCTTCCTAACTACTTCCTTCATGTTGGGGTTTAGGCGTCTTTGTGGTTGCACCACCGGTTTAAATTCATCCTCCATGAGAATCCGGTGAGTACAAAAAGTAGGGCTAATCCCCTTAATATCGGACAACCTCCAAGCTATAGCCTCCTTGTGCTCTTTTAGCACCTCAATTAACTTCCCCTTCTCCTCCTCCGTCAATTTGGAAGAAATTATGACGGGCATACTAGAATTTTCTCCTAAGAAAGCGTACTCTAGATGTGACGGAAGGACCTTAAGCTCTAGGGGCGTAGTATCTACGGGTTTGCTCTCACTCTCGTCCCTAATCTCACATAGCTTTAAGGTTTCGGGAACCCAAGTCGGCTCTACTTCCTCACTCTCGTCATCCAACTCCTCGTCATCTACTCCCTCACTAACTAGATCGGCTCCACTAATGAAACCTATGCACTGATCAACGCACGATATGAAAGAATCTAAGAAGTAAACGGAGTGACACGGACCACTATAATCATCACTACCACCAGGGTGTTGCATAGCTCTATCTATCTCAAAGGTGACGATCTCATCTCCCGCACGAAGTGAAATCTTACCGTCAAAGACATCGATGATTGCCTTTGCGGTTCGGAGGAAAGGACGGCCTAGTATGATCGGAACTCTCTCGTCGGCCTCCATGTCTAAAACCACGAAATCTACGGGGAACACGAATTTATCTACCTTAACGAGCAAATTCTCTATGATTCCACGAGGATATTTTACCGAACGGTCGGCCAAGGACAACGACATGCGAGTAGGAGTAAGCTCACCTAGACCTAATTTCTCATAAAGAGAGAATGGCATCAAGTTGATGCTCGCACCTAAATCGGCTAAAGCGTGAGCGGGAGTGATGGTACCCCCGAATAAGCACGGAATGGTGAATGTACCCGGGTCGGTTAGTTTCTCTGGTAGCTTATTCAAGACCACCGCGGAACAACCTCCGGTCAAAGGAATGTTCGAAAACTCACCTATCCTATCCTTACGCTTGAGAAGGTCCTTAAGGAATTTGGCGTATTTGGGCATGGACTGTAAGGCCTCGATGAACGGAAGATTGATCTTCAATTGCTTGAACATCTCAAGAAATTTCCCATATTCCTTAGCATATTTTTGGTGCTTAAGGCGGGCAGGGTATGGGACGCGTGAATGATCAACTAACGGAGACGGCTTAACGACTATTGGTTGCTTCTCTACCCTCTTTTCCACTTGAGGTTCCTCGGTGTGTGCGGTACTTGCTGGGTCTAGCCTAATGTGCACCTTACCGGGAGCCTCCATCTCTATCTCCTCATCTACGGGTTCCTCATCCTCTACCTCTACACTCTCGGGTATCACTACCTCTCCTAAGGTCCTCCCACTACGGGTCGAGATTGCCTTCAATTGGCCGGAAGGGTTCGGCTTTGTGTTGCCCGAAAATTGACCGGGAGGTCGTTCTTGCAGCTGACGTGCAATGTCCCCGACCTGCCTTTGAAGGTCCAAGAAATTAGAATGGTTATTCTTGAGGTATGTAGCATGTTCTTCTAAGGTTCGTTGGGTGGACTGGTCCTTAACTAGAATTTGGGATAACATAGCTTTAATCTCGTCTAGACCACTACCCAAATCTTGATTTTTTGAACCTTGATTATTTGACCCCCCCCCCACTATTGAACTGACCTCCTGTATTTGAACCTGACCCTGAACTACCAAACTGACCCTGTTGATTTGAACCCCCACTTGAATAGAAACCTGGCCCCCTGCTTTGATACTGGCCTGATGGGAAACCAGGGGGATTACCAGAAGAGCGGAAATTATTATTATTACGCCAGTTAGAGTTATTATTAAATGGGTTAGTGGGACCTCGGTTTTGACCTGCGATGTACTCGACCTGTTCTAGGGTAAGTGTTGGACATTCTACAGTATCATGACCTCCCCTGCAAACCTCACACCTATCGACCTTTTTCTTAATTTCTAATAACTCTTTGGTGATATAATCAAGTTGAGATGCTACCTTGGAATCTGAGCTAACGTGGTTTACTCCTCGAGCGGCTGAGGGGGTACTAGTAACATGAATGGAATTCCTGCTGGTAGCACAATGATCGATATCAGCATGAGCAAAACTCTCAAAGAGATCATTACAGTCGGCCACCGATTTCTTGCCCATGAGATGGCCTCCTGTAGAGGTGTCGAATCGGGCCTTACACTCGGGGGTGAGACCATTGTAGAATTTCTCTACAAGTGCCCAATCAGACAACCCGTGTTGGGAACAACGTGAGAGCAGGGTTTGAAACCTCTCCCAAGCTAAGTGATAAGGTTCGTCAGACTCCATCCGGAACGAATGGATCTGATCACGAAGGCGAGACGCCTTAGCAGGTGGAAAATACTTAGCTAGGAAGGCATCCCTAAGTCCAGCCCATGTGGTAAAAGTACCTGCCGGCTGCGAATCAAGCCAAGTGGCTGCACGGCCAGCAAGTGAAAATGGGAAGACTTGGAGATAGCGGGCATCAAGGTTAACACCTTCGATGCCGAAGGTGTTGCAGAGGCGGGTGAGACGGTTGATGTGGGCGGGCGCATCCTCGTCATCACGACCGTGAAACTGACAAGAGTTGTTAATGGCGGTCATGATGTAGGACGGGATTTGCCAAGACTTGTCATTGGTGATTGCAGGAAGGATGATGGGTGAGTTAGCGGTATAACCCGCGGTGGAGCGTTGGTGGACAGTTTGGTTGTTGTCCATTTGGAAATAGTGTGGCGGACTCGGAGGACGGGAAGTAGGTGGGGAGCTATGGGGTGAAGACCTCGGTGTGAAGTCAAAGCTTGGTGGTAGTGATTGGGATGTAGGTTAAAATGGCTGAAATTGGGGATTAAATGATTCACGCTGCAGATAGAGCTTCTCACGGGACGCGACCGGTAAACTTATGTCTTTGCGCCCCGCGACCGGTAGTTTAATAAAATTAACTAAATTAACCTAGTTCTAGACTCTAAGTAATACTCTAGACTCACTAAGACACACTAAACTACTAACCGGCAAGTGTACCGATCGACTCTAGTATAGCTAATGTAAGTCCGGATATCGAACCCACGAGACTCTATCGAATTACGTTAACGGCTCTATCTAGACTATGACTGACACTGACTGAACTAATTGTTTAATTGGTTGGAGGGGGGGGTTTCTAAAAATCCTAAAAATGCAATTAAATTAAACTAAATTAACAAATACGAATTAACTTGGACTTTTACTCAGATGGTGGAAACACTACCTAGACTGGAATCCTGATTGCTTTTAGTAATGATTTTATCTGGAATTTGTTTACTATGGAACCGGGATCATAAAGTCATCACCCTTCAGGATATCTAAAGGACTCCTAACCCTTTTCAAGAGCACGCTATGAAACCCTAAAGGTTGTTTAGATTACCGGTTATTAGACTCTCTTTCAAGACACCTAACGGATTTATGAAAGTACCCTTAGAGGCTTACTCCCTTTCGAGACCTAAACCAAGGATAGAGTTGTTTTCTCGATTAGACTTGCTAGACAATAGCCAAAAGGTTCACTCCTAACAAGCTCCTACCTTTCAGTTTAATGACTTAGACCTAGCAATAATCTCGCACCTTTCAGCTATTGATGATTAGTAGAACACTTGCATTTATAAGATTACCAAATATTACTTCTAAGGTTTAATGGCCAATTTAACCCTAAAGATTGAAGATTTATTACGTGATATAGACACTCACCAAAATCTAAAACCTGGCAAGACTCTATTATGTGATAAAGACCGTCACCAAGAATCTCACGAAGCAATAAACAATATTCAAACAATATCAAATATGCAAACACATCTAATCAATAGAACAAATCACCTACAATTCATAAATAATCCATAAAATCCATAAATCCATAATAAAAATCAGAACTTTAGACAATCATTCATCTAGTCTAGGTAGTACGATAAATTTAGCCAATCAAGATCATTGAAAACATCAAGAATGAAGTATAATCAAGAACACAAAACATAGTTTAAAGAAAGAGACGAAAGTGAAGACACCCAAATGACACAAACGTGACCCGAATGATTCTCCCGACTTCAATCCTTCAACCATCAGCTTCAAGAACTCAGAAACGCCTCCAACAATGCTCCAAAATCGCCCAAGGTTCTGCTCATTCGTAACTAGGGTTTAGGTTAAAACACACTTAAGTATTTATATGTTTTCCAAACCCAGCAGCTCAAAGTCTGGGCTCAACACACACTCGCGGGGCGCGATAAAATGCTCCATGTTAGTCGCGACCCGCGACCGTCTTCTTGGTGTCAGCACATTTAACAGTCTCTCGCCTCCCGCGAGAGACATTGAATCTATTGTCGCGGCCCGCCAGAAGACACTTTTCCAACACTTTCAACGCACTTCAGCTCCCGAGCACTCCAATACGTTCCAGGACTCGACTTTTTCATGTTTCAGCTTGTTTTCCTCACTTTTCAGCTATTTCTACGATTCAAGACCTGCAAAACGCAATTGATTAGAAGTACGCAAATTCTGGCGAAAACCAAACTAACACTAACGAAATTATACAAACTGTACACGATAAAAGAATGTATATTTCAATACATCAGCAAGTAAGGCACTTTGCTACATACAGGGCAATATCCTTCTTCATACCAGGCCACCAATACTCCAGGTGAAGGTGTTTGTACATTTTATCCGCACCGGGATGTATGGAGAGTTTTGTGTGCCTCGTTCATAAGGAATGTACGGAGATCATCACGATCGGGAATCCAGATACGATTCAAGAAGTAAAGTAAGCCATTTGGTTTGGTCTCTAATTGTATTTCAGCTCCACATGACATTTCATCGTACATGTTACCCTCGGTAACCGAGACAAGTTGAACTTCAAGAATGTGGATTTGAATGTCGGTTTGAATCTTGACACTATGAAGGATAATGTGCTCTTTACGACTTAAGGCATCGGCTACGACATTAGCTTTACTGGGGTGGTAACGAATCTCGCAATCGTAGTCGTTAAGAAGTTCAACCCAATGTCGTTGTCTCATGTTGGGTTCCTTTTGATTGAAGATATGTTGGAGACTCTTATGGTCGGTAAACACCACACATTTTGTGCCATAAAGGTAATGTCTCCAAATCTTCAATGTGAAGACGACCGCACCCAATTCAAGGTCATGCATCGTATAATTCTTCTTGTGGATCTTAAGTTGTCTTGATTCATAAGTGATCACCTTGCCTCGTTGCATAAGAACACAACCAAGGCCTTGGTTTGATGCATCACAGTAGACAACAAGATCATCATTTCCATTAGGAAGGGTTAGAATAGGGGCATTGCACAACATTTCTTTGAGAGTTTGAAAAGCTTCTTCTTGTTTTGGTCCCCATTCATAAGGTTTACCCTTATGTGTCAAAGTAGTGAGAGGGACAGCAATCTTGGAAAAGTTTGAGATGAATCGGCGGTAATAACCCGCTAGGCCAAGGAATGAACGAACCTCGGTTTTAGGTGTATTCCAATTCTTCACGGCTTCGATCTTAGCAGGATCCACATGAATTCCCTTTTCATTGAAAATATGACCTAAGAATTGAACCTCACTTAACCAAAACTCACATTTGGAGAATTTGGTGTAGAGTTGTTCTTTATTCAACAGGTCCAGAAACAATCTAAGGTGTTGCTCATGATTCGCTTTATTCTCGGAGTAGATCAGAATGTCGTCAATGAAGATGATTACGAATTTGTCTAATACGGTTTGCACACCCGGTTCATGAGATCCATGAAAACCGCAGGTGCATTGTTTAGTCAAAAAGTCACAACCATGAATTCGTAATGACCGTACCTTGTACGAAAGGAAGTCTTCGGGATATCTTCATCATGCACACGAAGTTGGTGATAACCGGATCTAAGATCAATCTTTGAGAAACAGGTTGAACCTTGAAGTTGGTCAAAGAGATTGTCAATCCTTGGTAATGAGTAACGGTTATTGATGGTAAGTTTGTTGAGTTTACGATAGTCAATGCACATCCTGAATGAACCGTCTTTCTTTTTAACGAATAAGACAAGTGCACCCCAAGGTGAATGACTTGGACGGATGAAACCTTTATCAGCAAGTTCTTGGAGTTGGCATGCAAGTTCTTGTATCTCCGAAGGTGCGAGTCTGTATGGATCTTTAGCTACAGGATTTTCCCCGGGAATAAGGTCGATGCGAAACTCCACTTGTCGCACGGGCGGCAGACCGGATAGGTCTTCAGGAAATACCTCGGGAAAGTCTCGAATGATTGGAATGTCTTGAATCTCCTTCCCTTTGTCCTTCTTTTCCACAACGTGTGCTAGGAAGGCTACGTACTTCTTTCGCAAGTACTTTTGGGCCATGGTGCAAGACATGAGTTTGAGTCCACTATCAGACTTCTCACTGAAGTTTCACAACGTGTCACCCGAAGGAAGAGGAATTCAAATGCATTTCTCAAATCAAATGATTTCGGTATGGTGATTGGATAACCAATCCATACCAATGATGATATCGAAGATTCCCAATTGCGTTGGTATGAGGTTAACAGGGAAAGTGTGTTCGTTAAGCTCAAGAGAACAATCGCGGACGATATAGTCAATTGTTATGGAATCTCCATCTGCTACTTCAACGGTAAAAGTTTTCTTTAACTTAGTTCATGTTTTTGCAAGTAATGGTTCAATTTTGTATGACACGAAACTTCTATCGGCACCGGTATCAAATAAAATAGAAGCATATTGGTTATTGACGAGAAACGTACCATTAACAACATTGTTGTTAGCTTGGGCTTGATTGGCGTTTATGTTGAAGGCACGCCCATGGGCACCACCCTGATTTGCATTAACCAAACTTGGGCAACGATCTCGGAAATGGTTTGGGTCACCACACTCGTAGCAAGCGCACCCATTAGCAATAGATGGTATAGCTCGGTTGGCAGCTGGTGGATTAACTCGGTTTCCTGGATTGGTTTGGGCAACAGTAGCTCCAGCTCGGCAAGTATTTGCCACATATCCATATTTCCCACAACTTGTACACAGACGGCACCGTATGGTCGGGTAATGGTGATACTTGCAGATGTTGCTTTGGGGATTGACACCTACATATGTCCTCCTGTCTTGGTTCTGAGCCACAGGAGCAACCTGGGGATGGGTGCAACAGGGGTAACGACGGCAACGTTCTTAGCCTTGCGCTTCTTATTATGGAAAGAAGGTTCGGGCTTGTCTACTTCGGCTGTTTCAGATGGGCTTGCCTTGTCACTGACCTTCTTCGTACCCTTTCTTGTCAAGGTACCCACCTTCACGTGGTTATCAGTTAACATGGCGGTTAGGTGTATAGCGTCCTCAAGAGTGGCAGGGTTTCTTCCCAACACTGGTCCTGGATAATCATAGGTAGTCCCTCTATGTACTTCTTAATGCCCCGAGACAAAGGTGTGACCATGTGTGGCACCAGGAGGTTCAACTCATGGAAACGAGTTGTGTAGACTAAGTTTTTACCACTGTTTTGGGTAAGATCCCAAAACTCAGCTTCCAGTTTCTTCATTTTGTTTCAAGGACAGAACTCCTTAGTCATCAGTCTTTTCACATCATCCCACGACAAAGCCATTACCACATCAACACCTCGGTTCCTTTTCTCACCGTTCCACCACATGAGCGCCCATTTTTGGAAGACACTCGTAGCATAACGGACTCGGAGATTGTCAGGGTAGTCAATGTTGAGGAAGGTGTCTTCAATGCTTTTAAACCACTGAAGGAGACCTGTAGCTCCCTTAGTGCCATAGAAATTGATGGGGTTACATGACTTAAAGTGATTGAAGGTGCATTGGGGCGGGTTGGCACCACCACCACCACCATTGTTGTTGGCACTACCCTAACTATTGTTGTTGTTATTGACTTGAGTGAGTTGGTTCACAAGTTGAGTAAGGAGTGCAGCAAGGTCGTTGTTGTTGTTGGTGTTGTCACGACGAGGAGGCATGCTATAGAAGAAACAATACAAAGATAAGAATAACTATATTTGGATTGTACTCCATGAATACTATGACTTATCAAGGTTATTTAAATTCATATAGTTTTTGGGAAAACACGATTTAGCCTATAAGTGAACACTCATTCCAGGAATTCCCAGGAAAGCATATGGGTCCTTCGGTTGATTAGGATTTATACGAAATGCTTTCCTAGACAGAAAACCCAGAATACAGGTGTCACTCTTCCAGATTGCATGTGTTCCTTACTAATTATTAGAGTTTAAAACCTTGACGATGTTTAAGGATTTTGATGATGACATAGGTAGGTGTAAGAAGGATAAGTGTCTTAGGATGGAAGTACTAGTAAGTAATCTAATCAAGTAAGGCATCACATAGCATGGGTGTCTTATGGTTATAGTCTAGGTTATGGATTTCTAATAACCTAATTCCATTTAACCATGGCTCTGATACCAATCTGTCACACCCCAACCGACGGCGGAATACATCGGGGCGGACGTGTAGACTGTTCAAAAGCACATGATCATACTAAAGTTGCATATTTCATTAAATCCAAATTCATAAAATTTGTTTCAACAAACAAAAATAAAAAGAGAACAAAGTACTTCAAACAAAGTTTAATTTATTAAATAGGTCTTGCAACTTCTTACGTGATAACTCTTGAACAATACTCTCAATTATTGGCACCTAAAACATGATGAAAACAGAGTCAACTAAAAAGTTGGTGAGCATACATAGGTTTTATCACAACAAGTGTTATCAAAAGTTTTGTGTACAATTCACATGATACATGGATTAATAAGGCAATTATGGAGAACCACTATTGTTTAAACTGGGCGCACAATCAAACCGTGTGACTGATAGGCATAACACGCAGGTTATCCTTAAGTGTTTTCGCCAACAATCACCCTAACCGGGTGGGTTGGTCAGACACAAAAGATCTATCATTGTATACCGTCAGCTTATACTGAGTTAATGATTGCACTTGCACTATGCACAAAAGTATGTAAATGTTGTTTGCACAAATAGTGTTCAAGCATAAGGCAGAAATTGCACACATGATCATAATGTTTGAATTGTATAAGTTGCAAATAGTTTCAAACGAAAATCATGTTTCACCCCAAAAATGTAAATATGAAAAAGGGGCTATGTAAACTCACATTGGATTTGTAGCTTGAATGCACAAGTACGGGTAGTTGCACAAGTTGTTTAGCTAACCACGAGGTTAACCTAGGTTTGAATAAGTTATATGTATCAATGACATGCTCAAAAGATTAATATGTAAAGAGATTGGACTAAGTTAAATGGTGTGTATACATTTGTTATAAATGGAATAATATGTTCGTTTAAATAGGAGTAATATGATTGTTAATAAATGATTGAATATATGTATATAAATATTTAATTTGTTAACAATTAAATAAATAAACGAATATTCACTTGAATATATAGTTCGTTAAATTTATAAATTATATGTTTCAAATTGTTAAATAGATTAAGTTAAATGAATAATAAAAGGGCATAGGTTATACTAATTAAATAGGTAATAAAAATAGTTAGTAGTGATTTTTAAATATAATGATATTTTAAATTTTTATTAAAAGTTTATTACTTTTTTTTAATCCTCTAAAACGAGTAAATAATTATTTAAAATTGTTTGGCTAACAATTTGCTTCGAGTCTTGGGAGTTTATAAAATAATTTCTATAAGAAAATGGGATTAAAATTAGCTTCAAAAACATTTAAAAAAAATGTTGCAGACCACGGGACTTGAACTCGGGTCTGCTCGGAGGGAAAACTCGCGCAGAACCACTAGACCAGGAGGGTATAGTGTTCAATTGACCGGACAACAAATAGATAACCCATGTAAGCACGAGGGCCAGCTCCAGGGTCAGATCACGCATAAAAACGAAAAGATCCGGGGCAAGGCTCGAACTCGTTACCTTTTCTGGAGGTGGTAAGTGAGTTAACCAGTTGATCTAGGGCGTATGCCATGCATATGACCCGATGTCAAAACCTTTTAACACCTAACCCATGTTCGTCGTCTTCCCCAATTCGTAACCCGAAACCCTGGCCACCCGATTCAGTTTATTGAGCCAGAAATCGAGCCCGGTTTCATGGGGCTTTCATTCCACGTATCCGAACGAAGCTAAAGAAATCAAACTTACCTGAAATGATTGAGGATGGAGGGAGGACGATCATCAAAAGACGAAAGTCGGCGAATCTCGAGCTCGTCGGAGGTCTGTATAGGGAATTCCACGAATACAGAGCTGTAGGAAGTTTATGGCCTCTATAATGAAGGTGTAGGTTCGTTTTTATAGAGCAATTTCACGTTAAATGCTCAAATTTATGTCGCAAATAATTGAGGATGATTATGAGCCGTTTGTCATCAAATTCATAGATTCTAGATGTAATTAGCTCGTCATGGACTAGTAAAACCGTCGCACGTTGGTTTGCAATGGATTGATTACAGATTTAACACATGAATTTGATGAATCGTACATGAATTTGAGGAACTTTAGTTCGGTTTGACTTTCAATAGTCAAACCTACGAGCTTTTGATTCAAAAATTATAAAGGGTCCAAATTAAGGGGTCCAAGATGTTCAAAGTGTTTTAATGGATCAAGGGGTTCAACTAAACTTATTTTCTTTAGTCCCTTGTGTTTATATAATTTATTTTATGAATTCTATGGAACCAAATTACAAAATTAAAAATGTTTTATATAACTTTGTTAAACATATATTTTTTTAAAACTAGATAATTATTTGTATAAGTTATTAATAATATACCCATTTATTGTTTTGAAAATGTAGAATATATATCTGCATATATTTGGAATTTAAATAAATAACCCATATACCTATATGTTTATAAAAGAGTGGGTTTTAATTAAATATTGTAATGCATTTACATCTAATTAAATTCATAAATAAGGCAAGTAACTATATGTGCATGCAGATATATTTTATTACATATAGCCATAATAATGAATGCACAACTTGTAAATAATATAGCACAATGGTAAATGATCCATGACTTAAATTATATTACTGCACAAACCAAAGTAGAAGAATATGTGGCTACCCGACCCATGATTTAGAATTAGCTGCAGTAGTTTTTGCACTTAAAATATGGAGTCATTATTTGTACGGAGTTAAGTGCACAATCTACACATTTCATAAAAGCTTAAAGTATTTCTTTGAGCAAAAAAATCTGAATATGAGACAACGAAGATTGTTAGAGCTGTAAAAGGATTATGATTGTGAAATCCTGTATCACCCAGCAAAAGCCAATGTGGTGGCAGATGCTCTAAGCCGAAAAGAAGAGCATCCTCCTATCCGGGTGAAGTCATATAAGTTAATTGTAACTCCTGACTTTATAACTCATCTCAGGAATGTCCAGATTGACGCGTTGAAAGCACAAAATGTTAAGAAAGAGAGGATGGCTGGACAAGAGAAGTACATGGAAAAGAACGAGTATGGAGTTAAGATTCGGCCGTATGTGGATACCACATATGGGCGAATTCAGGGTTAAAATTCTGGATGAAGCTCACAAATCACGATATTCAATTCATCCGGATACTACAAAAAATGTACCAAGATTTGAGCCAAGACTATTGGTGGCCCGGTATGAAATTTGATGTCATGAAATTTGATGTCATGAAATATGTGGCTAAATGCTTAACTTATTCTCAAGTTAAAGCAGAACATCAAAAGCCTTATGGCAGATTGCAGCCACTAGATATTCCAGAATGGAAGTGGGAACATATCACTATGGACTTCATAACAAATCTACCAAGAACAGCTAAAGGTTATGATACCATATAGGTGATAGTAGATAGGCTAACTAAGAGTGCTCACTTCTTACTGATACGTGAGACTTACTATTCTGAAAGGTTGGCCGAAGCATTTATCAAAGCAATTGTTTCAAGGCATGGAGTGCCAATTTCAATTGTTTCTTACAGAGACATGTTTCACGTCGCATTTCTGGAAAAAGGTCCATGAAGAGATGGGGACTAAGTTATTGATTATCATGGCATATCATCCTCAAACGAATGGTCAAAGTGAAAGAACGATTCAAACACTTTAAGATATGTTGCATACATGCATTATTGACTTCAGTGGAAGTTGGGATAATCATATACCTTTGGTAGAATTCTCATATAACAACAGCTATCATGCAAGTATTGGCATGCCGCCATACGAAATGTTGTACAGGAGAAGATGTAGAACTCCCATCTGTTGGGGAGAGGATGGACAAAAAGAACTTGGAAGTAAAGAAACTGTCCAATCAAAGGGTACAAAATTAGATCAGATTAGAGCTCGCCTAAGAGCCGCACAGGACAGACAGAAGTCTTATGTGTAAGGCCCCTATCTCGGGAAACCTCACTTGTTGGATTTACTCATAAACATAGTCATAAATACTAAGCTTAAATTTAAAACATTCAGAAGTAGCGAAAGCAAACATCATTCAATTTACATGACATAACAGCGGAAGTCTTAACAATTAAATACATAACATTGTCTTAACATATATAAATGTGGAATGTCAGTCTTGTGCCGGGTAACCTTCACACCATCGCACGACCCTTTCTTCCTTTACCTGAAATGTATACTAAAAGTCAGCTAACGCTGGTGAGTTCTAGTTTAAGGACAATCATACATATTATTTATCTTGTCGTGAATATATTGTATATATGTATATTCTTATTTTTACATATTCTTTACTTTACTGTTCTCACATAACATTCATTTAGGGTATATACATATGTACATACATACTTACTTTGGGAGAACACTTATTGGCCATATTCTTAAGGGAGATCAACCCATCACACTTGTCGCGAATGTCACGAAGACATCGCAGTGAGAACTACCATCGTAGCCCATTTCATTAACCATCCGGCTCTAGAAAACTGTCCGTTCTTTCATTAAATCTGTCCGGTAACCTTTGTCCGTCCGCTCATAAACCGTCCTACCGTCGTAGTCCGTTCGTTTGTCCGTCTGCCCTAGGGCATCCGTTTCCCATGCGACCATTATGTATGCAACCGTTCTACTTTATTTAAGGCAATTGCTTCGACCGTCCATTAGTGCCTTTTTATACGTCCTAGCTTACGAAGGAACGTTTTTGTCCCGGTTGCAAAATAGTCACGTGGTCGTCCGTCTACCGAAGTAGCCGTTGTCATAGAAGGGTCTATAACGTTTACATACATTCATAACATGCAATATATATATATATATATATATATATAATATAATATAAAGCAAGATTCCATTCATTTACGTTATGTCCTTCTTTCATTCATTCTTTATAATCATACGCTTCATTCTTTTTTCATAAATAATTTTCATATATAAGTATTTATATATATGATCACATTGACATTTATAGCATTCATTCATTTAGTGTATACACTTCAGCCCCAAAACATTTAAAATGATTTACACATAACATAGAAGGGGCACATAGAACTCACCTAAAAAGCTAGTCTGAATTAGGTACTTTAAATACACATCAGACCAAACCCCGACTCTAACGTTTTAATCATTCTAAACATACTGACTTTACTTACTGGTCTGCTGCCTGCGCACTAAGTATGATCTTTCTCTTGCGTACTTGATAAGTACGTATGATCTTTCTCTTGCGTACTTGGTAAGTACGCATGATCTTTCTCCTGCGTACTTGGTAAGTACGCATGATCTTTCTCCTGCGTACTTGGTAAGTACGCATGATCTTTCTCCTGCGTACTTGGTAAGTACTCATGATCTTTCTCTTGCGTACTTGGTAAGTACGCAGGACGTTCCTACTGCGTACTTGGTAAGTACGCAGGACGTTCCTACTGCGTACTTGATAAGTACGCAGCACCTGTTTCCTGGGCAAGTCTGAAATTCTTGCATGGTAATCCGATCATGCTAATCTTACAACTTTCTTTGATCAAAAGGTGCGGTTTTCACTCTAGATGCTAGTTCTAAGCTTATTTTCAAGTTTCATCCATAAAAACGTCTCCTATTTAGCTAAAACACGAGAAACCCCAAAACGAAGAAAAACTTAGTTTAAGGTCGAATCGTTACTTGGATTGTGATTCTGATTCGGTGGTTTTGCTCACGAGCTCAGTAGTAACGTGCTCCTTCAATTTCATGTCGATCCGTCGACTTTCTCTCTCTAGACCCGACTCTCCTTTTCTCTCTAGCTTGCAAGTGTTGGTGAAAAATGAGAGCTTCAAGGCTGTCTTGGCCCTTATATGCCTGGGCTTCCCTCGGCCAGTTGGAGCCGAGCCCAAGCCCATCCGTTTTTCTTTTTTTTTTATAACGATTAAGTCTCTTTCGCGTTATTATTTGCTAAATTACTATTTTTGGGATGTTACAAGTCTACCCTCCTTAAAGAGGTTTCGTCCTCGAAACTGCTTATACGTTAAACAATTTAGGGTATAGTCCCCTCATCTCGTCTTCTTTTTCCCATGTAGCTTCTGACCCTTTTCTGTGCTTCCATTGTATTTTGACTAAAGGAATCGACTTATTACGTAGTCGTTTCTCAGCTTGGTCAATAATGGCTATTGGTTCCTCCACATAATTTAGACTGTCATCCACTTCGATCTCGTCATAAGGTATGTGAGCTGTGTCATCAGCTAGGCACTTGCGTAAGTGTGGCACGTGTAACGTAGGGTGTGTTCCACTAAGCTCAACAGGTAGGTCGAGTCTGTAAGCAACTTGACCCACTCTCGCTAAAATCTTGAAAGGTCCGACAAACCTTGGACTTAGTTTGCCACGTCTTCTGAATCGGATGATTCCTTTCCATGGTGATACCTTTAACAGTACCATGTCCCCCACTTGAAACTCTAAATCCCTTCTTCTCTTATCCGCGTATGATTTCTGTCTGTCTTTTGCGGCTTTCATTCGAGCCTTGATTTGATCAAATTTCTCGAAAGTAGCTTTGACCACTTCAAGACTTGCAAAATCCTTCTGTCCAATTTCCCCCCAACAAACCGAGGTCCTACATTTCCTTCCATACAACATTTCAAATGGCGGCATGCCAATAGTCGAGTGATAGCTATTGTTATATGAAAATTCTGCCAATGGTAGATGGCTGTCCCAGCTCCCACCGAAGTCAATGATACAGGCCCGGAGCATGTCCTCCAAGGTCTGAATGGTCCTTTCAGATTGTCCATCGGTTTGGGGGTGGTAAGCGGTGCTGATGTTCAGTCTAGTGCCCATTGCTTCGTTGAATTTCTTCCAAAACCTTGACGTGAATCTAGTATCCCTGTCGGACACAATCGACAGCGGCGTCACACCCCCAAATTCCACTAACGGAGTTTTACCGTTTGGAAGGTGACACACCAGGATCTCAGTCATTAGTTACATCAAACGACACTATATGGGACTTGAAATATCAAAACATAAAAGTTCAGAGTTAATGCGGAAGGGTAAACGTTAATATGAAATCAAAAGTAATTACACGCAATCGGCGTCAATCATTGTAAATAAGTAAACTGTTTCAAATGTTTGAAATGGATAATATGACAGTAGGACTCCATGCATGTCCTAAGTGTGCAACCTGTTCCTTAGCGACCTGAGAAACATGTAAGAAAAAGTGTCAACACGAGGTTGGTGAGTGCACAGGTTTCAAGTTTACAATAAGAGTGTGTTTGCCAAATTATGTACATTCAATATGCATATCTATAGGTAGCTAACCTATGTTCATGTTTTACTAAAGCGCTCGCAACCGAAGCTGACTGTGTTTGTATGCCTCCTGCCAGGTCTATCAACTCTGGCACATGTGAGTAGGCTAACATTTCACCCGTTCGATATCCAATCGAGTTACCACGACTAACGCGGGTGGGATTTGTCAAACCCAGTAGTACTACTAAACATTACCTCGCTAAGATCCATATTAACGGTTCGATATAAGATGAGGACTTTCTGTGATAGTGTGTTACGCTTAGTCTCAACAGTGATATCATATAAAGTACCATAATCAAATAGTTGTGTCATGTTTTCTCCCCTGGCGGGAAAAACAATATTTGCTTGCGTACCTGTTTCTCCCCCACGGGGAAAACAAGTAAAAGTATGATAATTGGTGTTTCATGTTTGTTTCTTCCTCAACAGGAAAACAAGTAAAATACGTTTGTGTGTAAGCATGTTTCTCCCCCAATAGTAAAACAGGTAAAAAGGGGCCGTGAAACTCACCTGCTTGGCGTTGTAGGTAGTATCACACAAGAGACAAGTTGGAACCACGAGTGCAAGTCTCAACGACTTACGTATGTCCTAAAATTATAAACACATACATTAGGGATACAATGGGAAATGTGACAACGACACGGAATGAGGAACGTCCTAAGGAAACGCTCTACTATTCAAGAGTGAACGGACGTGTCCAAGGAGATAGGAATCAAATTATAATTACGTTACGCGACGAATGACAAAAATAATAATAAATATAACCGGGTGTTTTGTCATTCACAAAAATTGAGAAAATAATAATATATATATACGAGTAAATAATATAACTAATTATATTATTATTTAGTCTCAATCGATACACGATGTTATAAAATGCTTTGAAATAATATAAATATGTATATTATTTAGTATTACGGGTCACAGTTTAAAAATAATATAAATATATTATTTTATACGGGATTACGGTTTGAAAATAATATAAACATACTATTTTTAGTTGATAATAACAATAATATTTTATTTATAATAGTGGGAATAATATAAAAATACGTTAATAATTTAAACCCGAGCATACGGGCTGTTTCCCGGGTTAAAAACACATTAATATATTAATATAATAATATATGTTTTGATTTTTATTTAAATAAAATACACAAAAGTTGCTCAAAAATAAGATGGGGGCAGAGAGACTCGAACCCGTGTCTCCCCCCATCAGTCAAACAACTTAACCAGCCCACCTGCTTGATTAATCGCAACACAACCCGGTTCCAAATGGTTTTAACACCCGAGGTTCCTGTGTTCTCCCCCCAACACGAACCCGATTTCAAACTCAACCCTAAATCCATCGATTTCTATAATGATTTGCAACAAGGGTCTAGGGGTTTTGATCATCAATCCACCTCGAACCTATGGGTGTTTTTAATTTCGAAAACAACATGTTTAGGTTGGTAAATTACTCAACAGAAATCCCGAAAACCCTAGATTCTAACATGAATTCGATTCGGTTAAATTTGAAAAGATTAAGGGTCGGGATCTTAGGGTTTTCATTGAGTTAATGATTGCGAGTCTAACCCTATGATTCAATTGCATTGAGGTTGAGTCTAGGTTTGATTTCGATTAAGCCTTTTAGACGTTGAACCCTAGATTTGGTACTTGACTAATACGATGATATAAACTAGAATTATCTTAGGGCTTTTGATTTACGGGTGAAAACGAGTCTACATGTGTATTTGGTTACCTCGAGTGATGTCGGATTGATGGACTTCGACTGGTTAGGGTTTCGACCTCGAATGGTTTAGTCTCCAGTGACTCTGACTGCTTCTCCGACGAAACTGATATGGGGGAAAGGATCAGTGGTGTTCGTCTAGTATACGCAGGTTGTTTGATTGCAAAAATGGTAGATGAATTTGATCGATTTAAGGTGTTCTTGTACGGTTCGACGGTTTCGGTTTAAATGGAGTTAATGTGGTTAAATTCCAATCATGTGGGATGTTATAACGTATATAGATGATTATGATGAGGTCGAGCTCATCAATACAAATCTTAACAGCCGCGAAATCGAACGAATTGAAGGTTACGGGTTGGATTTGGGTCAAGAACATGGGTCGTTTGACTTTAAAAGTCAAATGGAGTTACAACACTTTCTATTTTGACTTTCAAAGTCAAAATTTCGGTTTTGGGACTCGGCAGAACTAGTCCTTGTAGTTTAAGATTAAGAAATGACAGACTTAGTCCCTAGGATTCAAGATTAGTTTAACCAGGTTAGGATTTAATGGAATATTTAACTGGATTGCTAACGGGGTTAACCCTAAAAGTCTGGATTGTCACATCATCCCCTAGTTAAAAGAATTTTCGTCCCGAAAATTAATTAATAATAAAAAAAAAATTCCGATATCACATCATCCAATAGTTGAAAGAATTTTCGTCCCGAAAATTAAAATAAAAAAAAATTTTCTGGATGTCACATCATGCCCTAGTTAAAAGAATTTTCGTCCCAAAAATTAGAATAGTACCTTAAGAGTTTGACGTGGAGTGCTTGAACAGATTAGGATATTTGCGCATCATCTGATCCTCGCGCTCCCACGTGAATTCCGGTCCGCGTTTCGAGTTCCAACGGGCTCTAACAATAGGGTTTTTACTGTGCTTTAACGATTTGACTTCCCTACCCATAATTTCTACGGGTTCTTCGATGAAACGCAGCTGTTCATCAATGTGTAGTTCTTCAAGAGGAACTGCGAGAGATTCGTCAGCTAGACATTTCTTCAAATTTGAGATGTGAAAGACGTTGTGTACACCACTCAGTCCTTCAGGTAAGTCCAGTTGATACGCTACTGGTCCGATTCTCTTTAATATTTTGAAAGGTCCAACATAACGAGGATTCAGTTTGCCTCGTTTTCTGAAACGAATGACACCTTTCCAAGGTGAGACTTTGAGTAAGACCATGTCACCTACTTGAAACTCCAAAGGTTTACGGCGTTTGTCGGCGTAGCTCTTTTGACGATCCCGAGCTGCCGCCATACGGTTTCTAATTTGAACGATCTTTTCGGAAGTTTCAAATACAAGTTCAGGACCTGTGAGTTGACTATCCCCAACCTCGGTCCAACAAATGGGAGAACAGCATTTCCGTCCATAAAGTGCTTCAAATGGAGCTGCCTTAATGCTAGTGTGATAGATGTTGTTGTAGGAGAACTCCACCAACGGTAGGTGAGACTCCCAAGTGTTACCGAAATCGATCACACAAGCTCGTAGCATGTCCTACTGAGTTTGGATAGTACGTTCTGTTTGACCATCGGTTTGAGGATGGTAAGCTGTGCTCATATCTAGACGCGTGCCTAAAGCTTTATGCAATGACTGCCAGAAACGAGAAGTGAATCGTGCATCACGATCCAAAATGATAGAGATTGGCACCCCGTGCCGAGAGACTATTTCTTTCATGTAAGTACGAGTAAGTTTATCCATTTTGTCGGTTGCTTTCATTGCCAAGAAGCGAGCAGCTTTTGTCAAAACGATCGACAATTACCCAGATGCTGTCACATCCGCTAGGAGTTCGGGGTAATTTGGTGATGAAATCCATAGAGATCTGTTCCCATTTCCACATAGGAATCTTTAGTTGCTGTAGTAAGCCAGCAGGCTTTTGGTATCCTATCTTGACCTTCGCACAGGTCAGGCACTTGCTCACATAGGTGGTTATATCGGCCTTCATCCTTAGAGATCAATATAGTACCTTTAGGTCATGATACATCTTGTCAGAACCTGGATGAATAGAGTATCAAGATTTGTGAGCTTCATCCATAACCAGTCCTCTTAAGTTCCTATACACTAGAACCCATATTCGCTCTGTAAGGTAGCGAATGCCATCTGATTTGACTACCAGTTGTCCTTCCATACCGCGTGTAGCTTCTAACGATAGGTTTTCCTCTTTAAGAGCTTCGAGTTGAGCACTTCGGATTTTGGTCAGGTAACCCGGGGTGAATAGTAAGTTGTAATACTCGAACTCGTTTAGGTTTGGTGTCCTTATGGCTTAGGGCACCGGCTACTACGTTAGCCTTGCCCGGATGATACTTGATAGCACAATCATGGTCGTTCAAAGGTTTGATCCAACGGCGTTGTCGGATGTTCAACTCCTTCTGTTCGAATATGTGTTGAAGACTCTTGTGATCGGTGTAAATCGTGCACTTGGTATCGTCCAAGTAATGTCTACAGATTTTCAAAGCAAACACTACATCTCCCAATTCTAGGTCATGGGTAGTGTAGTTTTTCTCATAAGCTTTCAATTGACGGGAAGCGTATGCGATAACCTTTTCGCGTTGCTTTAAGACACAACCCAGACCTTGAATAGATGCATCACAATACACTACAAAATCATCGGTTCCTTCCGGAAGAGCTAGAATAGGTGCACTGCAGAGTTTCTGTTTGAGGTGCTGGAATGTTGACTCTTGGTTGTCGCCCCAGTTATAGGCTTTACCCTTTTGAGTTAAAGCAGTGAGGGGTTGAGAAATTTTTGAAAATCCTTCGATGAATTGACGGTAATATCCAGCCAATCCCAGAAATTGTCGCACCTCAGTCGGAGTCGTCGGTGCTGCCCAATTCTTGATGGCTTCCATCTTCGATGGATCGACATGTATCCCTTTCTCGTTAACTACATGCCCTAAGAATTGAACTTCCCGAATCCAAAATTCACACTTGGAAAACTTGGCATAAAGCTGTTCATTCTTAAGCAGTTCCAGAATTAATCGAAGATGTTCTTCATGTTCTTCTTCACTTTTGTAGTAGATTAAAATGTCGTCGATGAAAACGATAACAAACTGATCAAGACAAGGTTTACACACATGGTTCATGAGGTCCATGAATACCGCAGGTGCGTTGGTTAATCCGAAAGGCATGACCATAAATTCGTAATGGCCGTACCTCGTTCTGAATGTAGTCTTTGAGATGTCTTCGCCTCGGACTCTCAACTGATGGCAACCGGATCTAAGGTTTACCTTGGAATAGAAACTTGATCCTTGGAGTTGATCAAGCAGATCATCAATGAGGGGTAGTGGATAACAAGTCTTGATGGTTACTTTGTTCCGCTCACGGTAATCAATGTACGTGTGGAAAGTTCTGTCCTTTTTCTTGACCAATAGGGCTGGAGCTCCCCATGGCGATGTGCTAGGTCGGATGAAACCTTTATCTAACAACTCTGGCAGTTGTGTAGATAACTGTTGTAACTCACTAGGTGCAAGTCTGTACGGTGCCCGAGCAATAGGTGTTGCTCCGGGTGCTAGATCAATTTGAAATTTGAATTGACGATGAGGCTGAAGTCCAGGAAGGTCTTCGGGAAATACTTCCGGTTAGTCACGTACAATTGGGATGTCGTCAATCTTCTTCTCCTCAGATGGCTGCTCGGCGACGAGAGCCAAATAGCAGTATGACCTTTTCGAAGACACTTTTGTGCTTTTATTGTATGATATGATGCCAACGACTGCACCACTCCTTTCGCCTTGGACAAAAAGGTTTTCTCCACTCGGGAGAGGAAGGCGAACGATTTTGTCAGGACAAATGATTTCAGCTTGGTACTTAGATAATCAATACATACCGACAATCATGTCAAAACTACCAAGTGTGACTGACATGGGGTCAATGTCAAGTTTATGACTAGCTTATCCGAGTTTACATCCTATAAAAACGTGAGTCGCTTCGATTATCTGACCGTCTGCTATCACTATGGTATACCTAAATTCTGATAGAGTTGGAGTACGATCGTACCATCATGAAGTTTTTAAGTCAAGCTGAGACTTCTAGTGAGACCTGCGCTTAATAGGTAAGCATCGGTCAACGCAAAGGCTAAGAGAAGAGGTTCATATGTAAGAAAGAAAAGTCTAATGAGATATAGATTCCAGTAGCATAAGAGATAGGATGTATGTTTGAGTAATTGCGTTCAACGGATGGTTGGTTAGGGTAAATCTTCGTTTCCTAATGTCAATGGATCAACAGGATCATTTCGTGAAGAAATAAATCCGTTTACAGGATTGAATATGCTGGAGTAAAATTCGAAGTTAGACTAAGGATTAGTCACAGGATGAGGTAACAAGTTCAAGTGGGATCTATTGTACGAGTGTAAGGAATAACGCGTTAGCATAGAAAGAATTCCTCAAATTCTGTGTACATAGTTGGAGTCGGTGGTTTTACTCTGAGGTTCTACTAGAGTTTCACTCTAGGTGGTTCTATCAATTAAGTTTGAATGAGAGTCGTAAGATCACTAAGACTCTTATATGAGTGAGATAAAATGATGTATTTCATTAATGATAGTCCAGTGTGTTCGTAAACACCTTCAACTTGATAGTCGCGTCTATCAGTTGTTGAACGAGTTTAACTATATCAACTAGTCATTGAGTAGGTTACAAGAACTTCTACTGATAGTGGAAGTTTAAGTTTGTAGATTACTACTTAGGACCATTTATCCACACACTAGGCTTCACCAGGACTTACATGCACCTCAAATTACTATTACGTGTGCACCCGTAATGATAATTTGCTTTGTATGCTCACCCTAGTTCTCCCTGTCCTGTGTCAAAATGTCCTTTAGTTTGTATTGCCGAGTACAGCGTGTTGTCAGAGATGATAAGTCATCGAGAAGCTTAGTCATCAACCATAAGTTGATCAACTAGGACTCCTATCAGTATGAGTAGTCGGGAATTGTTTGATCCGAGTATTCACTCGAGTTGAAACACAATACAAGAGTCCAATCCAGCGGATTGTAAATGAGAACATGTAACAAACATGTACATGAAATGCGACTTCAAAAAATGAAACTGATTTCCTGAATATAAGTTACAGAAAGCAGCAAGGTAGCTGTCCTTTCAACTTAGTCAAGATAGGGTGTGAGTATGCATTGAGAAATGCGTTCTCAGATTTGTGGTCAATCTATTCTCAACAGAATATCGAACAAATATGCGAGCCCATGGCTCGGGAAAGTGATGACATCTACATGTCAATGGATTCTGCAATAATGCGTGCAACGGTCTGCCTTCAGTCGGGGTATTGTTGCTAATGTGTACAGTAGGGACTCGCCTCCGACGATCCCAATTCCCAAGGAGATACGCGTTAGTGCTGAGTGTCGTCCATAACATGGACCTGAGAAAGCCCACCATACCCAACAGGTGATGGTGATGTAAGTGACTCCTCCGAAGGCTCCGCCTCGCTGCCCTCGAACGGGAGTGGATGACGTTCCGGTGATTCCCCGAGTGTCGCCACTGGGAATGATGATACAATGCAAATGATGTGTCCCTTGCCAACTGAGGGTGATACGGATGGTGTTACATGCCTGCACTACAATGTACGTATAGGTGCTATGTGTATCGGGTATAAGTGTCTGTGCTATGTAACTAATGTGTGAGGCTATAGTCTAGTATGCAATCCTAGTTCTCTATAACCAATGGCTCTGATACCAATCTGTCACACCCCCAAATTCCACTAACGGAGTTTTACCGTTTGGAAGGTGACACACCAGGATCTCAGTCATTAGTTACATCAAACGACACTATATGGGACTTGAAATGTCAAAACATAAAAGTTAAGAGTTAATGCGGAAGCGTAAACGTTAAAATGAAATAAAAAGTAATTACACGCAATCGGCGTCAATCATTGTAAATAAGTAAACTGTTTCAAATGTTTGAAATGGATAATATGACAGTAGGACTCCATGCATGTCCTAAGTGTGCAACCTGTGCCTTAGCGACCTGAGAAACATGTAAGAAAATGTGTCAACACGAGGTTGGTGAGTTCACAGGTTTCAAGTTTGCAATAAGAGTGTGTTTGCCAAATTATGTACATTCAATATGCATATCTATAGGTAGCTAAACTATGTTCATGTTTTACTAAAGTGCTCGCAACCGAAGCTGACTGTGTTTGTATGCCTCCTGCCAGGTCTATCAACTTTGGCACATGTGAGTAGGCTAACATTTCACCCGTTAGATATCCAATCGAGTTAGCGCGACTAACGCGGGTGGGATTTGTCAAACCCAGTAGTACTACTAAACATTACCTCGCTAAGATCCATATTAACGGTCCGATATAAGATGAGGACTTTCTGTGATAGTGTGTTACGCTTAGTCTCAACAGTGATATCATATAAAGTACCATAATCAAATAGTTGCGTCATGTTTTCTCCCCTGGCGGGAAAAACAATATTTGCTTGCGTACCTGTTTCTCCCCCACGGGGAAAACAAGTAAAAGTATGATAATTGGTGTTTCATGTTTGTTTCTTCCTCAACAGGAAAACAAGTAAAATACGTTTGTGTGTAAGCATGTTTCTCTCCCATAGTAAAACAGGTAAAAAGGGGCCGTGAAACTCACCTGCTTGGCGTTGTAGGTAGTATCACACAAGAGACAAGTTGGAACCACGAGTGCAAGTCTCAACGACTTACGTATGTCCTAAAATTATAAACACATACATTAGGGATACAATGGGAAATGTGACAACGACACGGAATGAGGAACGTCCTAAGGAAACGCTCTACTATTCAAGAGTGAACGGACGTGTCCAAGGAGATAGGAATCAAATTATAATTACGTTACGCGACGAATGACAAAAATAATAATAAATATAACCGGGTGTTTTGTCATTAACAAAAATTGAGAAAATAATAATATATATATACGAGTAAATAATATAACTAATTATATTATTATTTAGTCTCAATCGATACACGATGTTATGAAATGTTTCGAAATAATATAAATATGTATATTATTTAGTATTACGGGTCACAGTTTAAAAATAATATAAATATATTATTTTATACGGGATTACGGTTTGAAAATAATATAAACATACTATTTTTAGTTGATAATAACAATAATATTTTATTTATAATAGTGGGAATAATATAAAATACGTTAATAATTTAAACCCGAGCATACGGGCTGTTTCCCGGGTTAAAAACACATTAATATATTAATATAATAATATATGTTTTGATTTTTATTTAAATAAAATACATAAAAGTTGCTCAAAAATAAGATGGGGGCAGAGAGACTCGAACCCGGGTCTCCCCCCCATCAGTTAAACAACTTAACCAGCCCACCTGCTTGATTAATCGCAACACAACCCGGTTCCAAATGGTTTTAACACCCGAGGTTCCTGTGTTCTCCCCGCAACACGAACCCGATTTCAAACACAACCCTAAATCCATCGATTTCTATAATGATTTGCAACAAGGGTCTAGGGGTTTTGATCATCAATCCACCTCGAACCTATGGGTGTTTTTAATTTCGAAAACAACATGTTTAGGTTGGTAAATTACTCAATTGAAATCCCGAAAACCCTAGATTCTAACATGAATTCGATTCGGTTAAATTTGAAAAGATTAAGGGTCGGGATCTTTGGGTTTTCATTGAGTTAATGATTGCGAGTCTAACCATATGATTCAATTGCATTGAGGTTGAGTCTAGGTTTGATTTCGATTAAGCCTTTTAGACGATGAACCCAAGATTTGGTACTTGACTAATACGATGATATAAACTAGAATTATCTTAGGGATTTCGATTTACGGGTGAAAACGAGTCTACATGTGTATTTGGTTACCTCGAGTGATGTCGGATTGATGGAGTTCGACTGGTTAGGGTTTCGACCTCGAATGGTTTAGTCTCCAGTGACTCTGACTGCTTCTCCGGCGAAACTGATATGGGGGAAAAGATCAGTGGTGTTCGTCTAGTATACGCAGATTGTTTGATTGCAAAAATGGTAGATGAATTTGATCGATTTGAGGTGTTCTTGTACGGTTCGACGGTTTCGGTTTAAATAGAGTTAATGTGGTTAAATTCCAATCATGTGGGATGTTATAACGTACGTAGATGATTATGATGAGGTCGAGCTCATCAATACAAGTCTTAACAGCCGTGAAATCGAACGAATTGAAGGTTACGGGTTGGATTTGGGTCAAAAACATGGGTCGTTTGACTTTAAAAGTCAAATGGAGTTACAACACTTTCTATTTTGACTTTCAAAGTCAAAATTTTGGTTTTGGGACTCGGCAGAACTAGTCCTTGTAGTTTAAGATTAAGAAATGACAGACTTAGTCCCTAGGATTCAAGATTAGTTTAACTAGGTTAGGATATAATGGAATATTTAACTGGATTGCTAACGGGGTTAACCCTAAAAGTCTGGATTGTCACATCATCTCCTAGTTAAAAGAATTTTCGTCCCGAAAATTAATTAATAAAAAAAAAATTCCGATATCACATCATCCAATAGTTGAAAGAATTTTCGTCCCGAAAATTAAAATAAAAAAAAAAATTTCTCGATGTCACATGTTTCAACTTCCTTGATAAATATTTCTGCTGGTCTTTCTGACGAAAAGATCTCACGTATTGGCAAGAAGCGAGCACTTTTCGTCAAGCGATCGATGATCACCCAAATGGTATCATTGCCTTTAGCTGTTCGCGGTAGCTTGGTAATGAAGTCCATCGTGATCTCCACCCACTTCCATTCCGGTATTGGTAGAGGTTGCATTTTACCGCATGGTTTCTAGTGCTCGGCCTTAACTAGAGAACACGTTAGGCACTTGCTTACGTACTCTGTCACATCATTCTTCATGCCAGGCCACCAGTACTCTTTCTTCAAGTCTTGATACATTTTGTTTGTCCCGGGGTGGATAGAATAGCGAGACTTATGGTCCTCATCGAGTATTTTAGCTCTAAGTTCGCCAATCTTAGGTATCCACATCTGGCCAAACCTAGTTCGTACACCATGTGCATTTGCATCTAAATTCCCTTGTTGTCCTACTATTCTTTCCCGTTTAATATTCCTTTCTAATAGTGCTTCATCTTGTGCCTTTGATATTTCACCCATCAAATCTGGCGTTATAATTAGCTAACACGCTTTGATTCGGATAGGTGCCGATTCATCCTTTCTACTTAAAGCGTCAGCCACTACGTTTGCCTTGCCTGGATGGTACAATATCTCACAATCATAGTCTTTCAGTAGCTCTAACCATCTCCTTTGTCTCATGTTTAATTCCTTTTGTTCGAAAAAGTACTTCAGGCTTTTGTGATCGGAGTAAATGGTGCATTTAACTCCATACATATAGTGCCTCCATATTTTCAACGCGAAAACTACTGCCGCCAACTTCAGATCATGTGTTGGGTAGTTAACCTCGTGAATCTTTAGTTGTCGCGAGGCGTATGCAATTACCTTTCCTCGTTGCATAAGTACGCAACCTAAACCATGACCCGAAGCGTCAGAGTAGACTACTAAGTCTTCGTCTCCCTCAGGTAGTGCCAAGACTGGAGCTTGGGTTAATCGTGCCTTAAGTTCCTCAAACGCGTTGTTTTGGGTTGGACCCCATTCATATTTCACTTCCTTCCGTGTCAACTTTGTTAGCGGCGAGGCTATTCTTGAAAAATCTTGAATGAACCTTCGATAGTAGCCTGCCAATCCCAGAAAACTTCGTATCTATGTTGGTGTCATTGTACGTTCCATTCCTTTACTGTCTCGATCTTTGCAGGATCCACCATGATTCCGTTTGGGTTTATTACATGACCTAGGAATTGGACTTCCCTAAGCCAGAACGCGCATTTAGAGAATTTTGCGTACAACTTTTCCTGCTTTAGCACCTCCAGAACCTCTCTTAGGTGACAGTGGTGATCACCCTCGCTTTTCGAATATACCAGTATGTCGTCTATAAAAACTATCACCGATTGATCTAACATTGGTCGACATACTCTATTCATCAAATCCATGAACGCTGCTGGTGCGTTGGTCAATCTGAAGGACATCACGAGAAACTCATAATGCCCATAACGCGTGCGAAACGCAGTCTTTGGTACGTCTTCTACTCTTACTTTCAACTGATGGTAACCCGACCTAAGATCGATCTTTGAGAACTAGCTCGCACCTTGCAGTTGATCAAAATGGTCGTCTATTCTAGGCAGTGGGTATTTGTTCTTTACTGTCCTCTTGTACAACTCGCGGTAGTCAATGCACATGCGAATGTTGCCGTCCTTCTTCTTTGCAAATAGTACCGGAGCACCCCACGGTGAGATGCTCGGTCTAGTAAATCCTTTTTCTGTTAGTTCCACTAGTTGAGACATCAATTATTTCATTTCTGACGGAGCCAATCGGTAGGGGGCTTTGGCAACGGGCTCAGCTCTTGGCATCTGAAATTCTATTTCCCGATCGGGTGGCAACCTAGGTAGATCCTCAGGGAATACTTCCGGAAAGTTGCACACCACGGGTACATTCTTGAGTTCATTCATTTTCATTCTATCATCAATAACATATGCCAGATAAGCTTCACAACCGCGCCTTATGTAACTTTCGGCCTTGATCATCAAGATGAGGTTCGACATCATGCAATTCCAATCCCCATATACCGTAATTGGACTGCCGCTAGGAGCTTTGAGGTGTATCCTCTTACGTTTACATATGATTTGAGCTTCATTGGCAGCTAGCCAATCCATACCCAATACTATATCGAATCCTCCTAAGGTAAGAAGGAATAATCTAGAAGGGAACTTATGACCCTCTATTTCTATGATGCAATCCTCTGTTACTTGAAATACTGCCGAATATTTACCAACGGCAGTTTGTACGCTAAAGGCCTTTACTATGGTGTTGATAGTGCATCCTAGTTTACGACTAAATGCATTGGATATAAAACTTTTACTAGCACCAGAGTCAAATAAAATAGCAGCATGTTCGTTATTAACTAGGAACGTACCTGACACAACATCAGGGTTTCCCCTTGCTTCCTCCTCAGTTAGGGCGTAGGCTCGAGTCCTAGCCTGCAGTTGTTCTCTTTCAGCTTCCTTTTCCTTTCCCGAACCGGATTGTCTGGTTTTCCTGCAATCCCTAGTCTGGTGTCCATGTCTTCCACAACTTCGGCACTTGACGCCCTTCAAACAATCTCGGGAGTAGTGCCCCGGCCTCCCGCACTTATAACACATGGTGGTGCCGATTCGACACTCGCCAAGATGTTGCCCTCCACATTTCTTGCAGGTTTCATAATCCTCTGACCTTGGTTTCTTAATTTTAGTTGTCACATTCCCTTTCCCAGTGCCTCTAGACGGGTTCTCCCACTTTCTCTTTTGTGTCTCAGGTGCCGGGTCATCATTGGCATAATCGTCATAGACGATTCCAGACAGGTTGACTACCAACTCGAAGGTCGATGGTAGATTAGCTTTTACACGAACACGGACCCTTTGAGGTAGGCCCTTTACATAGTACTTAATCATTCGTTCTTCTATCTCCACCAGGTGGGGAACCAGTTGGGCTAGCTCATTGAATCTTGAGGTATACTGGCGATGAGTCTTGTTGCCAGCCTTGAAGTTTAGCAACTCGTTCTCCACACCATCAATCTCGTTCCGCGGGCAGAATTTTTGGATTATCAGCTTCTTCAGATCTTCCCATGTCATTCTGGCAAGAGCGTTTGGCGACTTTGTCCTCTGAATGTTCCTCCACCAACTTAGTGCCTCATTGGTGAAAGAATGGGCAACATACTTAGCAGCCTGGTCCGGTCGACACTCACTGATGTTGACTACAACATTCATCCTCTCAATCCATTCGAACGTAGCCACTGAATCCTTGCTCCCATTGAACTTGGGTGGGTCTCCGTCCTTGAAACCTTTGTAAGTACACCCACGGTTGCTTGATCCCACCTTCACTTCATCCCCATCACCGTCATACACTTTCTCTTCATGGTCTCCTTCATCCTCCTCTCTACTTTTCTTTAGTGCCTCGGATAGTAGATCAGGCAATACTTTTTCAGAGTGAGTATGACTTCACGAGCAATAGCATCCCTGACCTCTGGTTCTAATTGTAGAGGCCCTTGACAGTTGTTCCCAGTTGGGGTCACCTCTGTTTCGTGCACACTCTCAGTGTGTTCTGCGTGCACACTCTCTTCCGCTTCATGTCTTTGATTCAATGGAGGTCTACTGATGTGTAGGTGTTCGTTGGGTGTTTATGATGCTTAACTATACGTTTTTATGTGTGATTTAGCATGGAACGCGTTTACTTTGCATGTGTTTATGATTTGTAGGTGTTTGGATGCTAAGTACGTGTTTTGGAAGCATTAGAGAGGAAGTAGAGGGTTTGGATCAGAAACTATGCAAAAGATGGAGGCTGATGTGGAAGTTCAAGAAGCTGAATCTTGAAACAGACATGTCTCGAGCTAGAAAATGAGTTACGAGACCCATAATATATGAATCTTGGGTAGCTCGAGAAGCTGAATCCAAATATTTGGTTAAAACAATACACTAGGGGCGTAAGCTTACGCCCTAGGAGCGTAAGCTTACGCCGGTAACATTTTCTAAACAGAAGCTTCAGCATGACAGAGTAAGCTTACGCCCTCCCAGCGTAAGCTTACGCTGGTTACGTTTCAGAAGCGGATTTTTAGTGAAACAGCCGATTTTCAGTGTTTAATTGGGGGTTTCTTCCCCAAATTCGAAATCACCACTTTCACAACAGTTCTTGGGCGATTTTGGGGACGATTGGAGGCTAGAAAACACCATTCCAAGATCGATTTGGAAGATTGATACCGAATTATTGAAGAATCGAAGATGAATTCCACAACCATGAGCGGCTAATCCACCGGTAATCATTCCCGGGTGGATTGTTTGTAAGTTTTTAGGGTTTTATCAAGTGCTAGCTTTGAGAAACAATTCTTGTAATCGTTTGGTTTGAAACACTTGAATCTTTGTGTTTAGTATGGTTATGAACTCACGGGAGTCGATAAATTCTTGCACCATTGACCCCGTTAGATGATAATTGCTATGAACTTTGATTTGTGTTGAATCTATTGATTAATCTAATTCTATATTGCATACATTTGTCTCGATTTCATTCGTGAATATTGTTTTACACTATTTGTCGATGATGTATGAATGTTGATGTTCTTGGTTAGATTTGGTTAATTTGATTTGGATAACCATTCGATTGTTTGAACTCATATGTTGGCGTGATAATCCCTAATTACTTGTGAACTTAAACCCGGGTGTGATTCCTTTTTAATTATTGTTTACAACTTAAACCGTTTATTTTCTACTTGATTACTCGTGATCGTTTTGCTAGTTGATAACCATTGCTTGTTGGATTTGTTAATTTCACCTCAATCATTGCTTGTGTTTGGTCAGAAAGACCCATTGCAACTTCATAAATCACATTGTTAATTGAAGTTAAGCACCGACCACAAACTCTTCGTGGTTCGACACCCTTCTTACCCTAACTCTTTTAAGGTGATTAGGACACTCTAATTCTTTATCTTTGACCGGTACTTTCGTCACCGATCAAATTTTGGCGCCGTTGCCGGGGAGTGTGTGCGCTTGGTGTTTTATTTTAATTAATTCGTGTGACTATTTTTTACTTGTTTTGTTTTGTTAATCTTCTTCTATTTTTGTGTTACGCGTGGTGTTTGTTTGTGTGTGCAGGTGATAGATTAGTGCATGCGTACCCGTTCATCCGGGAGGACTTCACCGCTTGTTTTTGAACCAGAAATTGAGAAGATAGCAAGGAAAAACCGAACCCAACAACAAAATCTACAACCTATTTCATCGGAACCATCATCTATGGATGGTCGAAGCAGTCATTCCGGATCTAGCATGAGAAAACGTGGCCCAACTCCAAACAGAGGCCCTATCCCTAACCGCCCACCAACTCCACCTCACCGAACCCAAACCCCATCTATACCTATCAATAACAACCTACACCGTGGGTCGGGTCCAGTTCAACACAACCGACCCGTTAACATCCGTACCAATCCCATGTACCAAGGAAGAAGGGGATCACAACAAAATCAAACCCCTCCGGGAAATGTCTTTGGAGCTCAACCAAGAAACGACATAGAGGACGATGGTTGGGGGGATGACGATGGTGAAGACTTTGGGTATGATGATAATGAAGAGGTTGGGAATGGTAATGGGTTTGGAGATTACGAGTACGAAGATGGTGAGCGGAGCCAATATGGAGAATACAATGAGGGGCAAGGCTTTGAAGAGGAAGAAGAGGTGAATTATGTTCACCAAAGACCGAGACAACCAATGGGTCGAACGGGTAGACCCGATAGACCTGTTTATCCTCCTAGACAAGAAGGGAGGAGATTTAATGGGGGATACAATAATGAAAACCGAAGACAACCGGTAGCCCCTATTGGTGGAGTTAATGGTCGCTTTCGACCGGCTATTTCGGAGAATGCTTCTCCAATTGTTCCACCAATTCCGGGAATAAGGATGTTCAAGTCAAGACCGAATTACATCAACGTCCTTCCCCATTTTCATGGCATGGTAACCGAAGAACCATACACTCATCTAGCCGAGTTTGCCGCCATTTGTAGCACTATTGGGGATGAAAACTTTGACCAAAATGAGGTCAAACTCTGACTTTTTCAGTTTTCCCTCAAAGATAGAGCAAAGCAATGGTTCATCACATTGCCGGCTAATAGCATCCACACATGGGATGAAATGCAACAAGTTTTCTTGGACGAATATTACTCGGTTGCAAAGGCGGATGACTCCCGGATTGAGATTTGGACTTTTCAACAACAAACAGGTGAACCTTTACATGAAGCTTTTACCCGTTTCAAAGAGTTGTTGAGGAAATGTCCCCACCATCAAATCGAGTTGTGGGAACTAGTGAAGTGCTTTGTGTAGGGTTTGACTCAAGAGGAGAGGAAGTACTTGAAGTCCACAAGTAATGGGACATTGTTGTCTAATCCCGAAGAAGATGATTGGGATTTCTTAGAAAGAATGAGCCAAAGTTCAAAAGCCGAGGCATCAGCTAGCCGAAGAGCCAAACACCCAATTTCAAAATCTGCCCCGGACTATGAGACGAAAGAGAGGTTAGCTTCTATGGAGAAAGAGTTGGCCTTGTTGAAAAAAGGAGAGAAAAAGGAAGTAGCGAGAGTGAAAACTCGTTTTGATGTTTGTGAGAGTTGTGGAGATTTGGGGCACAAAACCATGAGTTGCCCATTCCAAGAAGGTAGACAAGAAGACGTGAACCAAGTTTATGGTGATAGGAAACCATATGATACAAACTCAAACTCCTATCACCCGAGCTCGAGGAATCATCCCAATTTCAAATATGGGGATGCATCAAACCAATTGAACCCAAATTTCCAAGGTTCAAATCAAGGTACTTCGTCATACCAACCTCGTCAACAAAGCAATTATAATTCGTGTGGTTACCAAAGGAGCTCTTATAACAATAACCGGAACACAAATTACCCCCCAAGGAATTACAATCAAGACCATCAACAACAAGATGAGTCATCAGGGGGTGATAATGCGGTTAATTCAAAGTTGGATGCACTATTGGAGATGATGAAAGAATCAAAGAAGGAGAATGAAGTGAGAGACAAGTCTTTTGTGGCATTGGAGAGACAAGTTGGTCAATTGGCACAAGAAATAGCTCAACTCAAACAAAATGAAGGTAAATTGCCAAGTGACACGACTTTGAACCCAAAACATCATGTTAGTGCAATTGATGTAGCCCATGGTAATGAAGAATGTGAAGAAAGAGAAGAGGAAGAAATTGAGTTTGGAGAACCCTTAGTTCCTATTCAAATTGGGGAATTTAAAACCAAATTGGCATTATTAGATTATGGAGCGGGGGTGAGCATTTTACCGGGGAGCATATATGACCAATACAATTTTGGTCCATTAGAAGAATACACCACCACCTTGGTGTTAGCGAATGCTACACGCACGCGGCCTCGAGGGAAATTAGTGGGAGTAGCTGTGAAGATTGGAGAATTTTACTATCCGGGAGATTTCTTGGTGCTCGATTTTGCACCACTTGCTAAGGAGGAGGAGCCACGAGTGATTTTGGGAAGACCGTTTTTGGCAACCGCAAATGCGCAAATCAATTGCCGAAACAGAACTGTGGACATGACCTTTGGGAATCGTAAGTTGAACATAAATGTTTTTTCAAATTTATTTACATATTCGGTTGAAAAGAAATGTTCAAAATCGGTTACTACTAACGTGTGTCATCCTCGTGCCAAGGCGAATGAGGGTGACACCAAAAAGAAAGGTATTATGTTTGATAGGTTTAATGTGAAAGACGAGCCGAAGGCAACCGAGAAGGAAACTGAGAGGTCGAAAGATGCAAAGAAGCCACCCGACCATGTCCAACATCCGAACGAGAAAGGAGATTTGTTTGATGTGGAATTTACAAGAGAGGAGACTTGGAGTTGGAGTGATAACAACCAAGGTGGTGGGGGAGCTAATAGAAGCAAGTTTGTGTTTCAACCTCCATAAGGAGGTAATGTCGGGCTGAGGACAATAAACTTAGCGCTAACCGGGAGGCAACCCGGCTTGTGATTGTCTTTATTTTATCTTTGTTTTGTTTTGTATTGTGTGTTTTAGTTTCGTCACCATAGCAACACTCAAGTGTGGGGAAGACTCATGGAAGACTTACGAGTCCATTTTTGGTGGTGGTTCAGGCACTCTATGATCGCCTCTAATCAGGTCCACGTACTCTTTCTCATATCTATGTTGCTTTGATTGAACGATTTTGTTTTTGTTTGTTTTGGTGTGTTTATGTTTGAAACTTGGTTGATTGTGTTGGGTTGGTGTTTATGGTTTGGGAATCTACTTCTTGAATTTTGGAGGTTTGGGTGTTAGATTTGTTTTGGCACCCACTAACCGCACTTTTATATTTCATAACTATTTACATTGGGACAATGTAAGGTTCAAGTGTGGAGATGTGGGAAATCTTGGAAACCATAATTTTTTTTTTTTGATAATTGTTTTGCAAAGTGTTTGGTAGAGGTCTTTGGTCATGGTTAATTCATTAAGTTACTTGATTAAGTTTTTTCAACAAATGAAAAAAAAAATTGGAAATGTTGGATTTGGGAGTAACAAAATTGAAGGTGGCGGTTTGCATGCACATGTCGGTAACCTATTTTCCACCATGTTGTGAGATTTTGAGCTAAATTGATATATATATTCTCTTATTTGAGTGCTTAGCCACTTTGTTTCACATTTTAGAACTTGCATATTATTGATACATGTTGAGACCTTCAACCAATTAATTGCACAAAAATGATAAAGGCATTAGGAGAAACCTTTTTATTTTTAGCCATTTTTATACCCTTACCCGTTAATATCCACTAGATGCCCATTCTGAGCCTATACCTTTTCTGTTGACAAAACCCATAACATTAGCCCATTCACATTTTTAGCCTTTTCTTTTTAAACCCGTGAGTTGGAATTCAATTAACTTAGATTGTTGTAGTTGCGGTTGCAATTGAGATAAAAAAAAGAAGAAAAAAAAAATGAATGAAAAAGAAATACAAAAATATTATTGGGTCAACATTTGCCCAAAGGTTTTGAGTATTAGTTTGAGCTACAATAAAAGATGTTATTGGGTCAGTTTAACCCAAGTTTCATTTGATAGTTTGAAAAAATAAGAACTTTAGTGTTGATGGGTCATTTATACTCATAGTAGAGATTTGAAAGTTTTAGATTGATTTGTAACTTCATTAGTTGAATTCCACTTACCTATAGCCACTTTAAAAAATCACTATCCATGCCCATAACCCTAGCCTACATTACAACCTTTAAAAGACCTTTTGATTTGTGCATGTTAGTTGTGTTAGTAGGAGGAGATGTGATCAATATGCAAGCTTATGATAATGTGGTTCATTGTTTGGGTTTGAGTGAAAAATACTAGCACATCATCGCTAGTCAAGATATGAAACCGAGGGGAGTGATTGATTGTGAGGGGTGTGTGCATGCAAAGACATAACTAGATATGAGTTAAGCGCGTTCCAATATTTCCTTTTGTTTAAAAATTCATCGATGGTTTGTTGGATTGTAAATCTGTTGAGAGTATAATTCTTATGAATTTTGCATGACCTTGGACCTTAGCTTATGTTTAGTTAAAACAATTGTTTGAGATTTTGAAATGTGGATTTTAAGCAAAAGACTTTGCTTGAGGGCAAGCGAAACTCAAGTGTGGGGATGTGATGTGTAGGTGTTCGTTGGGTGTTTATGATGCTTAACTATACGTTTTTATGTGTGATTTAGCATGGAACGCGTTTACTTTGCATGTGTTTATGATTTATAGGTGTTTGGATGCTAAGTACGTGTTTTGGAAGCATTAGAGAGGAAGTAGAGGGTTTGGATCGGAAACTATGCAAAAGATGGAGGCTGATGTGGAAGTTCTAGAAGCTGAATCTTGAAACAGACATATCTCGAGCTAGAAAATGAGTTACGAGACCCATAATATATGAATCTTGGGTAGCTCGAGAAGCCGAATCCAAATATTTGGTTAAAAAAATACACTAGGGGAGTAAGCTTACGCCCTAGGAGCGTAAGCTTACGCCGGTAACATTTTCTGAACAGAAGCTTCAGCTCGACGGAGTAAGCTTACGCCCTCCCAGCGTAAGCTTACGCTGGTTACGTTTCAGACGCGGATTTTTAGTGAAACAGCCGATTTTCAGTGTTTAATTGGGGGTTTCTTCCCCAAATTCGAAATCACCACTTTTACAACAGTTCTTGAGCGATTTTGGGGGCGATTGGAGGCTAGAAAACACCATTCCAAGATCGATTTGGAAGATTGATACCGAATTATTGAAGAATCGAAGATGAATTCCACAACCATGAGCGGCTAATCCACCGGTAATCATTCCCGGGTGGATTGTTTGCAAGTTTTTAGGGTTTTATCATGTGTTAGCTTTGAGAAACAATTCTTGTAATCGTTTGGTTTGAAACACTTGAATCTTTGTGTTTAGTATGGTTATGAACTCACGGGAGTCGATAAATTCTTGCACCATTGACCCCGTTAGATGATAATTGCTATGAACTTTGATTTGTGTTGAATCTATTGATTAATCTAATTCTATATTGCATACATTTGTCTCGATTTCATTCGTGAATATTGTTTTACACTATTTGCCGACGATATATGAATGTTGATGTTCTTGGTTAGATTTGGTTAATTTGATTTGGATAACCATTCGATTGTTTGAACTCATATGTTGGCGTGATAATCCCTAATTACTTGTGAACTTGAAACCCGGGTGTGATTCCTTTTTAATTAATGTTTACAACTTAAACCTTTTATTTTCTACTTGATTACTCGTGATCGTTTTGCTAGTTGATAACCATTGCTTGTTGGATTTGTTAATTTCACCTCAATCATTGCTTGTGTTTGGTCAGAAAGACCCATTGCAACTTCGTAAATCACATTGTTAATTGAAGTTAAGCACCGACCACAAACTCTTCGTGGTTCGACACCCTTCTTACCCTAACTAGTTTAAGGTGATTAGGACACTCTAATTCTTTATCTTTGACCGGTGCCTTCGACACCGATCATCTACTGACTCGGCCAGTACGACCGCCTCGACGTCCTGTTCTTCCTCCACCATCCATAGTTCCTAGTTTCCTGATAGTTATAAAGGGAATACATCAATTCCATTCCTTCAGATCATAGTTTAGAACAGTACGAGCAAGGTAAATTTTTAATTACAATGACCGGTTTGTGATTACTAATTTACATTGCTTTTCGGGTTCAAAACTCTTCAAATCGGTTGTGACATTGACATCTATTTGTTCTAAGTTAAGGTATCTATCCTTATCCAAGTGTATTAACTCTAGTACTTACTTACCGTGCTGGCGTTGGCGTTGGTTACCCATACTGACATCCGTGCATTGGTCCCATAACAGTTTGAGTCCAGACATTTAGGGATGTCTGAATCTCTCAAACTATTGCTCTGATACCAACTTGTAAGGCCCCTTTCTCGGGAAACCTCACTTGTCGGATTTACTCATAAACATAGTCATAAATACTGAGCTTAAATTTAAAACATTCAGAAGTAGCGGAAGCAAACATCATTCAATTTACATGATATAACAGCGGAAGTCTTAACAATTAAATACATAACATTGTCTTAACATATATAAATGTGGGATGTCAGTCTTGTGCCGGGTAGCCTTCACGCCATCGCACGACCCTTTCTTCCTTTACCAAAAATGTATACTCGTCTATAGATTTGGAAATTTAACGACCCTATGATTGATGATTTTCAAATTAAACTCTCGCACACACTCGTCTATACTCGATTTAAAGCCCCTGAACTTTGGATTCGAATCATGATCGATTTGGTGGGTTTTGGGACTGATTTGGTTCCAGTTTCGCGTAAAAAGGAAGAACACCCGTTAGTTGTTTGTTAAAAGCCTTTGGATCCGGGTATCTAACGAGATACACTAGCGGGCGGGACTGGTTAGAGACTTGTGCGTGTGTGGGAGAGACCCGGGTGTCACACCCCGACCAATGGCGGAATCATCGGGGCGGGACATGTAAGACTGTTCATAGCACAAGGTTGACTAAATTGAAATATATTAAAGTCAAATTTCTATTACACAAAATCCACGTACAAACCAAATCCAAACAAAGAACAATAAACAATTCATAAACTTCTTGATTTAATATTGCTAAGTCCAAATCCTATGTTGAACACGTCTTGAATCAATCTCACATATTAGGGCCTGAAACATGAATAAAATAAAGTCAACTAAAAAGTTGGTGAGTATAACACAATTGTATATAGATAGCATATAGTTGAAAACAAATCCTGTACATAACATGATAAATAAGGCATTTATGGGGAGCCGCTATTGTGTAACCAAGTACAATCAAGCCTTAGTAACTAGTATGCAAATTGTGTTGTCGGTATCAATCACCTCCACTTGGGTGGGTTTGTCAGACTCAATAGATCTATCATTGAAAACCGTCGGCTTGTATAGTTAATGATTGTACATAATAGTATGCAAAAGTTAGCATAAATAGTCCTCGGGCATAAAGCTCAAATTGCACACATGAATGTAATAGAATTTGTAATGGTGTTGTTTGTATATGTGTAAACATGTAATTTGTATATGGTTCATGTTTCACCCCAAAAGTGTAAAAGAGTAAAAGGGGTTGTGAATACTCACTTGGTATAGAAGTGAAGCTAATAAGGAATATAGATAGCAATAAGATCCTTGAAATACACACTTTAACCTAAAGAGTAATATGTATTGAATCACATAGATGCATAAAGTTTAAGTCTAAAATGAAAGTTTAATTTGTATATAAAACCATTGATTTGTATTTAAAAAGTATTGGATAAAATATATAAAGTTTGAGGTAAAATATGTTTGAATCAACTTGATTAGGTTTGAATTAAATAAATAAGTGTATAACTATAGTTTATGATATAATGTAAATGTTAATTGTAATTAAGTATAAATAAATAAATGATTTTGATTTAAAATGTAAATTAAATAAATCATCATTATTTATAAATTTTGTAACTTAATTGTTTAAAATATCATTTAAGTGTAAGATGATAAATATATATTTAATTTTTATAAACTTTTTAATAAATTATATTTATGCCAAGATTAAACTTTTAATCTATTTATTATTATTTTTTTTTTAAATGCAGAAAACATATCTTTATAAAATCTGAAACATATACTGGTTAAAATATAAAAATTATAATTCTGTTAAAAATTCTGAGTCTAGCACGACCGTGCCTCGGAAGGGCACGATCGTGCTCAAGCCACGGGCGCGACCGCGCTAGTCGGGGCGCGACCGGGTTGATCAACAGGAGCACAATCTAGACAAGTCTGACAGGCACGACCGTGTCTTGGCCCGGCACGGTCGTGTCTATGATTTTTAGACACAACAGGGACTAGCCCAGAGGGCATGACCAGGTCTGGACAGGAGGACACGACCGCGCTTCTAATCGGCACGACCGCGCTAATTGAGGCACGGCCGCGCTAGATGATTAGCGCGACCGTGTTTATTCCAATTCAGACACGAATCGAGAATTTCTTGTATTTTAAACACTGGAATTGTTAGGGCTTTTGATTAATGGGTTATTACGAGTATAATGGTATGTTTTAATTGAATATAAATCATGTTTATAACCGGATTCGATTAAAGTATTTTTAATAAAACATGGCTTCTGATTTAGACAAATTTACGAAATGAAAACCCTAATTAATAAAGGGCTTTTGATACTGATATTGAAATAAAAGGACGAGAGGATTCAATTACCCGGAATAGTAGTGAATCGCTAGAGGATGGTAGAGAGGAGTTCCGGCGACGGCAAGACTAGTTTCCGGCGACCTCTGCTGCGGTTCCGAATGCTTCAGCGGCTTCGGATGCTTCAGAGACGATCTGGGAAACGTTTGACTGGATTTCTTGAGGTAATTCTGATCGGAAATGCTCGAGAGAGTTTTCTTTGAAATGTTTGAGAGAGTTTTCTTGAATTGATGAAATGAAACTGAGGCGTTGAATAATTTGAAAGTGGTAATACAATTTCTAAGGGAAAAAGAAACGTATAACGGTTTCGGATTCGAACGATCGGGTGATTAAACTGCATTTACGTTTTTCTGTTACGCAGGCGCGACCGTGCCAAGGAGGGGCGCGACCGTGCCTAGGCACCGGGCGCGATCGTTCCAGAGCAGGTCGCGCGACCGTGCCAAAGCACTTGGCGCGACCGTTCTAGAACGAAGAACGACCGTGCCTAACTAGGGTTTCTTACATTTTTCAACTTTAGCCCTTGACTTTTCAGGTTTGATAGGTTTGTACCAAATAGTTTCTTGTATAGCGTTTAAATGTATATAATCTAGTAAAACTTGCGAATTTATATAGAATCATTGCATTAAATTTTTATGGCGAGAAAATAATGAGACATTGCACGAGTATAGAACTTGAAATTGTGTTACATTGAATTGAAGTAGGAATACTAAAATCCGAAATGTTACAGTCTCCCCATGTTGAGAGAATTTCGTCCCGAAATTTAGCTAGAGGAAACAACATTATTAGTAAAAAGGTGAGGGTACTTGAGCTTCATTTGGTCTTCTCGTTCCCAAGTGAACTCAGGACCACGCTTAGATTCCCAACGAACTTTAACGATAGGAATGCGACTTCGCTTGAGCTGCTTGACTTCACGATCCATAATTTCCACCGGTTTCTCAACGAAGTGCATCTTTTCATCAATGTGCACGTCGTCAAGCGGTATATGGAGATTTTCATCGACGAGACACTTCTTTAGATTAGATATATGAAATGTAGGATGCACATTGCCAAGAGATGGAGGTAACTCGAGCTTGTAAGCCACTTTCCCAATCCTTTCAAGGATCTTGAATGGACCAACATAACGAGGTGCTAACTTGCCTTTCTTTCCAAAACGGTTCACACCCTTCCATGGAGATACCTTAAGAAGAACAAGATCACCAACTTGGAATTCCAAGGGTTTTCGACGTTTGTCGGCATAACTCTTTTGTCGACTCCTCGCTACTCGAATATTGTCACGGATTTGAATAATCTTGTCGGAAGTTTCTTGAATTAACTCAGGACCGGTGATTTGTGCTTCACCAATCTCGTTCCAACAGATAGGAGAACGACACTTGCGACCATAGAGAGCTTCGAATGGAGCCATGTTGATACTTGTGTGGTAGCTATTGTTGTAAGAAAACTCAATAAGGGATAAATGTGAATCCCAATTGCCACCAAAATCGATTACACAAGCTCTAAGCATGTCTTCAAGAGTTTGGATTGTTCGCTCGGTTTGACCATCAGTTTGCGGATGGTAAGCCGTGCTCAAATCCAATCGAGTACCAATAGCCTTTTGGAGAGATTGCCAAAATCGAGAAGTGAACCGAGCGTCTCTATCGGATATTATGTTCAAGGGAACACCATGACGGCTCACGATTTCATCAATGTAAATTCGGGCTAATTTATCCACTTTGAAGTCTTCACGAATAGGCAAGAAGTGGGCAGATTTGGTGAGTCGATCAATGATCACCCAAATACTATCATAACCACTCGAGGTGCGAGGGAGCTTGGTAATGAAATCCATAGCTAAATTCTCCCATTTCCACACGGGAATTTCTGGTTGTTCGAGTAAACCAGAAGGACGTTGATGTTCGGCTTTGACTTTGGAGCAAGTTAAGCATTTGGCCACATAAAGAGCAGTGTCTTTCTTCATACCGGGCCACCAATAAAGTTGGCGAAGATCTTGGTACATTTTATCCGCACCAGGATGAATAGAATAACGAGTCTTATGAGCCTCGTTCATGAGAAATGCACGGAGATCATCGCGATCGGGAACCCAAATACGGTTCAAGTAATATAGTAAGCCATTGGGTTTTGATTCAAGAAGAAGTTCAACACCACACGACATTTCTTCATACATGTTACCCTCGGTTACCGAGACGTGTTGAGCTTCTAAGATACGGGTTTGAATATCGGATTGTATACGGGCACAATGAAGCATAACATGGTCCTTTCGACTCAAGGCATCGGCTACAACATTCGCTTTGCCGGGATGGTAACGAATCTCGCAGTCGTAGTCGTTAAGGAGTTCGACCCAATGTCGTTGCCTCATATTGAGCTCTTTTTGGTTGAAGATATGTTGAAGACTTTTATGGTCGGTGAATACCACACATTTCGTGCCATATAGGTAATGTCTCCAAATCTTTAACGCGAATACGACCGCACCCAACTCGAGATCGTGCGTCGTATAATTCTTTTCATGAATTTTGAGTTGTCTTGATGCATAAGCGATTACTTTTCCTCGTTGCATGAGGACACAACCAAGACCTTGGTTAGAAGCATCACAATAGACAACTAAATCATCATTTCCATCGGGGAGAGTCAAAATGGGAGCATTGCACAACTTATGCTTAAGAGTTTGGAAAGCTTCTTCTTGTTTCGGTCCCCACTCATAAGTTTTACCCTTATGGGTCAAAGCGGTAAGAGGGACAGCAATCTTTGAGAAGTTTGAGATGAAACGACGATAATAACCCGCAAGACCAAGAAATGAACGAACTTCGGTAGGAGTCTTCGGGGCATTCCAATTCTTAACCGTTTCAATCTTAGCAGGATCAACATGAATACCCTTGTCGTTGACGATGTGACCAAGAAATTGAACTTCTTTTAACCAAAATTCACATTTGGAGAACTTGGCATATAGTTGTTCTTTCTTTAAAAGGTCCAAAACCAATCTAAGGTGTTCTTCATGGTCGGCTTTAGTCTTGGAATAGATTAAGATATCGTCAATGAAAACGATCACGAATTTATCAAGGTACGGTTTGCACACACGGTTCATGAGATCCATGAAAACTGCGGGTGCATTGGTTAACCCGAAAGGCATAACCATGAACTCGTAATAACCATACCTTGTTCGAAAAGCAGTCTTAGGAATGTCATCTTCTTGAACACGGAGCTGATGATAACCGGATCGAAGATCAATCTTCGAGAAGCAAGTAGAACCTTGAAGTTGATCAAAGAGATCATCGATTCTAGGCAAAGGATAACGATTCTTGATAGTAAGCTTATTGAGTTCGCGGTAGTCAATACACATGCGAAATGATCCATCCTTCTTTTTAACAAATAAGACGGGTGCACCCCACGGTGAATGACTCGGGCGAATGAACCCTTTGTCGGAGAGTTATTGAAGTTGACTTGCGAGCTCTTGCATTTCGGAAGGTGCAAGACGATAAGGAGCTCTAGCAACGGGGTTAGCTCCGGGCACAAGATCAATACGAAACTCGACTTGGCGAACGGGAGGAAGACCGGATAAATCTTTAGGAAACACTTCGGGAAAATCCCTAATGTTAGGAATGTCTTGAATACTCTTCTCCTTGACGTCCTTTTGAACAATATGAGCTAGGAAGGCGATGTACTTCTTTCGTAAGTACTTTTGAGCGGTAGTACAAGACATCAATTTAAGACCCTTGCAAGGCTTTTCACCAAAAACCCTTAAGGTTTCTCCCGATGGTAGCGGAATTCGAATACACTTTTCAAAGCAAATGACTTCGGCATGATGATTTGATAGCCAATCCATACCTATGATAATATCAAAGCTTCCTAGTGGCATTGGAACAAGGTTGATTAGGAATGCATGATCATTAAGTTCTAAAGAGCAATCATAGATAATAGACTCAATTGTAAGGGAGTCACCATTTGCTATTTCAACGGTGAAGGTTTTCTCTAATTGGGATCGTGTCTTTGCAAGTAAAGGCTCAAAATTTAGTGACACAAAACTTTTATCGGCACCGGTATCGAACAAAATGGAGGCATATTGACTATTAACAAGGAACGTACCATTAACCACGTCGTTGTTGGCTTGAGCTTCGTTGGCGTTTATGTTGAACGCACGCCCACGAGCTCCACCTTGTGTAGCATTTGCAAGCCTTGGACATAGATTACGAAAATGATTCGGGTCACCACACTCATAGCAAGCACGCCTATTAGCAATGGCGGGAGCACCTTGATTAGCCACTCGCGGGTTGGGTTGGTTCGGTAGATTGACTTGACCCGCAAAAGCTTTGGCCCTACAAATATTGATAGTGTGGCCATATATCCCACAATGAGTGCAAAGGCGACATGGGATATTTTGAGGATGATGAAAATTGCAGGTGGCACAAAGAGGATAAATCCCAACATATGGCTTTTTAGCCGGTGCTTGAACTACAGGTGCAACTTGATTAACGGGCATAGCAGGAGTAACCACAACAAAGTTTCTAACTTTCCTCTTTTTGTTATTGCGAGAGAGTTCAGTTGTGGCTTCTTTGTTGTGGGTAGAAGGGGTTACGGTTTCAGCAACTTTCTTAGAACCCTTTTTGGTAAGAGTCCCAGCTTTTACATGATTATCAGTCAAAGTAGCTGATAGACGAATAGCATCCTCCAGAGTAGCAGGATTTCTACCTAAAACAGTATCTTGAATTTGTCTTGGTAGCCCACCAATATACTTTTCTATACAACAAGATAACGGAGTGACCATGTGGGGCACAAGAAGACTCAACTCATGGAACCGAGTTGTATATGCTAAGTTTTCCCCACTATCTTGGGCAAGATCCCAAAATTCGGCCTCTAACTTCTTCACTTCATTTCGAGGACAGAATTCCTCGGTCATAAGCCTTTTGACCTCATCCCAAGGTAAGGCCATAGCTACATCAACACCCCTATTCCTTTTCTCCCCATTCCACCAAGTAAGTGCCCGCTTTTGGAGGACACTTGTGGCATGACGAACGCGGAGGTTGTCGGGACAGTCACTATTGAGAAAGGTATTCTCAATACTTTCAAACCATTGAAGGAGTCCAGTAGCTCCTTCGGTTCCATAAAACTTTAGGGGATTGCACGAATTGAAGTGTTTGAAGGTGCATTGAGATGGATTATTTCCACCATTTCCACCATTACCACCATTATTACCCCTATTGCTTCCATTTCCACCATTGCCATTAGTGGCACCATTGGCTTGGGTGAGTTGTGTCACCAATTGGGTAAGAATAGCAGCAATATCGGAGTTGGCGTTGGCGGCGGGAGCACGACGAGGAGGCATTCTACAGATTTTCACAAGACAAGAAAGATTGTAAGAACTTATGAGAATTGCTAGGATTTAATAGAATGAGAAAACCAAATAAAAGATAGATATTCATAGTTTGGATTGTACTCAAAAGTGATAAAATCACTTGAATACTAAGGCACATCAAGGTTAATTTAAACTTATATAATTTTTCAAGGAGACATGCTTTAGCCTATAAGTAAACACTCATCTCGGGAATTCCCAGGAAAACATACGGGTCCCTCGGTTGATTGGGATTTATGCGAAATGCTTTCCTAGACAGAAAACCCAAAATACAGGTGTCACCCTTCCAGATTGCACGTGTCCTCAAATAATTTAACAAGTTTAAAAACCTTAACGAAGAAAATAAAAATTTAAAGATCTTTGCTTCAAGAATTTTCCACATGCTTAGAAAGAATAAAGATAGAAAAGAAGATAGAAATATTATGAGGTTTTAGAATATAGGAAAGGGTATTAAATTATTATTTAAGAAGATCCTACTAAGTCATGAATTTTTTTAACAAGTAAGGCATCAAATATAATAATAATTTATCATGGTAAGCATGTAGCACATAGCATGTAACACATAGCACAAAATCATGAAATATAGCATAAATGGGTGTCCTAAATTTATAGTCTAGGTCAAGGTGTCTAATAACCTAATTCCCTATAACCAAGGCTCTGATACCAATCTGTCACACCCCGACCGATGACGGAATCATCGGGGCGGGACATGTAAGACTGTTCATAGCACAAGGTTGACTAAATTGAAATATATTAAAGTCAAATTTCTATTACACAAAATCCACGTACAAACCAAATCCAAACAAAGAACAATAAACAATTCATAAACTTCTTGATTTAATATTGCTAAGTCCAAATCCTATGTTGAACACGTCTTGAATCAATCTCACATATTAGGGCCTGAAACATGAATAAAATAAAGTCAACTAAAAAGTTGGTGAGTATAACATAATTGTATATAGATAGCATATAGTTGAAAACAAATCCTGTACATAACATGATAAATAAGGCATTTATGGGGAGCCGCTATTGTGTAACCAAGTACAATCAAGCCTTAGTAACTAGTATGCAAATTGTGTTGTCGGTATCAATCACCTCCACTTGGGTGGGTTTGTCAGACTCAATAGATCTATCATTGAAAACCGTCGGCTTGTATAGTTAATGATTGTACATAATAGTATGCAAAAGTTAGCACAAATAGTCCTCGGGTATAAAGCTCAAATTGCACACATGAATGTAATAGAATTTGTAATGGTGTTGTTTGTATATGTGTAAACATGTAATTTGTATATGGTTCATGTTTCACCCCAAAAGTGTAAAAGAGTAAAAGGGGTTGTGAATACTCACTTGGTATAGAAGTGAAGCTAACAAGGAATATAGATAGCAATAAGATCCTTGAAATGCACACTTTAACCTAAAGAGTAATATGTATTGAATCACATAGATGCATAAAGTTTAAGTCTAAAATGAAAGTTGAATTTGTATATAAAACCATTGATTTGTATTTAAAAAGTATTGGATAAAATATATAAAGTTTGAGGTAAAATATGTTTGAATCAACTTGATTAGGTTTGAATTAAATAAATAAGTGTATAACTATATTTTATGAAATAATGTAAATGTTAATTGTAATTAAGTATAAATAAATAAATGATTTTGATTTAAAATGTAAATTAAATAAATCATCATTATTTATAAATTTTGTAACTTAATTGTTTAAAATATCATTTAAGTGTAAGATGATAAATATATATTTAATTTTTATAAACTTTTTAATAAATTATATTTATGCTAAGATTAAGCTTTTAATCTATTTATTATTATTATTTTTTTAAATGCAGAAAACATATCTTTATAAAATCTGAAACATTTACTGGTTAAAATATAAAAATTATAATTCTGTTAAAAATTCTGAGTCTAGCACGACCGTGCCTCGGAAGGGCACGATCGTGCTCAAGCCACGGGCGCGACCGCGTTAGTCGGGGCGCGACCGGGTTGATCAACAGGAGCACAATCTAGACAAGTCTGACAGGCACGACCGTGTCTTGGCCCGGCACGGTCGTGTCTATGATTTTTAGACACAACAAGGACTAGCCCAGAGGGCATGACCAGGTCTGGACCGGAGGACACGACCGCGCTTCTAATCGGCACGGCCGCGCTAATTGAGGCACGGCCGCGCTAGATGATTAGCGCGACCGTGTTTATTCCAATTCAGACACGAATCGAGAATTTCTTGTATTTTAAACACTGGAATTGTTTGGGCTTTTGATTAATGGGTTATTACGAGTATAATGGTATGTTTTAATTGAATATAAATCATGTTTATAACCGGATTCGATTAAAGTATTTTTAATAAAACATGGCTTCTGATTTAGACAAATTTACGAAATGAAAACCCTAATTAATAAAGGGCTTTTGATACTGATATTGAAATAAAAGGACGAGAGGATTCAATTACCCGGAATAGTAGTGAATCGCTAGAGGACGGTAGAGAGGAGTTCCGGCGACGGCAAGACTAGTTTCCGGCGACCTCTGCTGCGGTTCCGAATGCTTCAGCGGCTTCGGATGCTTCAGAGACGATCTGGGAAACGTTTGACTGGATTTCTTGAGGTAATTCTGATCGGAAATGCTCGAGAGAGTTTTCTTTGAAAAGTTTGAGAGAGTTTTCTTGAATTGATGAAATGAAACTAAGGCATTGAATAATTTGAAAGTGGTAATACAATTTCTAAGGGAAAAAGAAACGTATAACGGTTTCGGATTCGAACGATCGGGTGATTAAATTGCATTTACGTTTTTCTGTTACGCAGGCGCGACCGTGCCAAGGAGAGGCGCGACCGTGCCTAGGCACCGGGCGCGATCGTTCCAGAGCAGGTCGCGCGACCGTGCCAAAGCACTTGGCGCGACCGTGCTAGAACGAAGCACGACCGTGCCTAACTAGGGTTTCTTACATTTTTCAACTTTAGCCCTTGACTTTTCAGGTTTGATAGGTTTGTTCCAAATAGTTTCTTGTATAGCGTTTAAATGTATATATTCTAGTAAAACTTGCGAATTTATATAGAATCATTGCATTAAATTTTTATGGCGAGAAAATAATGAGACATTGCACGAGTATAGAACTTGAAATTGTGTTACATTGAATTGAAGTAGGAATACTAAAATCCGAAATGTTACACCGAGTTCGAGACCGGGCTCCCACAATTCATTTTTAAGCCATTTTTTGGTTTATTTAAATATTAAAAATCAAACCCTATATTATTATAATAATATATAAATGAGTTTTAGCCCGGAAAACAACCCGTAGGCTCGGGTTTGAACTTTGTAACCAATTCTACTAGTATTTCCACTTTTTAAAAAAAATATATATATGTATTTATGTATTTTTTCAAACCGTAATCTCATATAAAATAATATAAGCATATTATTTTCAACCCGTAACCAATATTAATAAAATAATATATAAATTATATTATTTCCCTAATCTTTGTAAACAACTCAAACGCATGAAAATAATTATTTAATTATTATCCGTTTTCAACATTCGGCGCGTGACGTAAATTCCCTAAGATAGATATAATAAGATAAGTATATATTTATATAGATAAAGTTCCGTCAACACTTTCGTTTATTCCTAAATCCTTAGAATGCGTTAGGACATTTTAACTTTTCGTGTCGTCGTCACAATTCCCATTATTATCTCTAATTTATGTGTTTATAATTTTAGGGCATTCGTAAGCCGTTTGACACTTACACTCGTGGTTCCAACTTATCCTTTGTGTGACACTACCTAAAATGCAACGCAGGTGAGTTTTCACGGCCCCTTTTTACTGTTTTAACATGTGGGAGAAAACATGATTAAACGATTTTGGGATTTTGTAATTCATTTGATATCAATGTTAAAGCTAAGCGTAACACGCTATCACAGAAAGTCCTCAACTTATATCGGACCGTTAATATGGATCTTAGCGAGGTAATATTTAGTAGTACTACTGGGTTTGACAAATCCCACCCCGTTAGTCGCGCTAACTCGATTAGAGATCAAACGGGTGAAATGTTAGCCTACTCACACCGCCAGTGTTGATAGACCTGGCAGGAGGCAAATAAACAATCAGTCAGCTTCGGTTGCGAGCGCTTGAGTTAAACATGAGCATAGGTTAGCTACCTATAGATACATACTGAATGAACATAAATCTGGTAAACGCTTATTTACATATATTGAAACCTGTGAACTCACCAACCTCGTGTTGACATATTTTCTTACATGTTTTCTCAGCTCGCTAAGATAAGACACAGGTGCACATTAGGGCATGCATGGGATTCAACTATTTTGATTATGACTTATTTATGGATTATTTTGTACTGTACTTGGTTTGGTTGGACTTTTGGACTATTGTTTTCGGCGCGTGTGTTTTGCGCATTTACTTTCTTTACGCTTCCGCATTGAAACTTTGATTATTATGATGTTTTCATTTTGAGTCCCATGTAGAGTCGTTCAAAGTAACTAATGTCTGAGATCCTGGTTCGTCACTTTCCCAAACGGTAAAACTCTGTTAGTTGAAATTGGGGGTGTGACTGATTAGCATCAGAGCCATTGGTTATAGAGAACTAGGATTGCATACTAGACTATAGCCTCACACATTAGTTACATGTCATTTGGATGTTTGGCACTTATATATATTGTTACAGGAACATGTCGTCAACTCCACCTCCATCACCTAAGGCACCATGACATAAGGCACCTATCCTATCATCCCCGGAGCCCAAAAAGCGCCGGACTAGTTCCAGTGACTATTCAGTTGACCAGGGGGAAACGAGCAGCGCACAAGCAATGTGTCACACCCCAACTGACGACGGAATCATCGGGGCGGGACATGTAGACTGTTCATGAGCACAAGGTTGACTAAATTGAAGTATATTAATCATCCAAATTCATTTCAAGTATTCAAGACAAAACCAAATCAAACCAAGTACATAAAATGAAATACAAAATCCTTTATTTAAAATTATCTAGGTCCAAAACTTATGTGTAGCAAGTCTTGATCGAATCACACATTAGTACCTGAAACATGAATAAAATAAGGTCAAATAAAAAGTTGGTGACCATACACAGGTTTGTACATAGATAGCATATAGATTATGAATAAACAAATCCTTACATAACATGATAAAATAAGGCATTTATGGAGAGCAGCTATTGTGTAACCAAGTACAATCAAACCTTTGTAACTAGCATGCAAAATTGTGTTGTCGGTAACAATCACCCCAATCTGGGTGGGTTTGTCAGACTAAATAGATCTATCATTGTTTATCGTTGGCTTGAATAGTTAATGATTGCACATAAATTGCACACAAAAGTTAACACACCTAGCACTCAGGCATAAAGCTCAAATTTGCACACATGAATGTAAAGAGGATTTGTACTTGTGTAGTTTGTGTAAATGTAAGCAATAGATTGTATATTATTCATGTTCCACCCCAAAAAGTGTAAAAAGAGTAAAAGGGGCTATGTAATACTCACTTGGTTTGAAGGCATAGCTAACACGAGAGACTAGATAGTAATACGAGGTCCTTGTAATGCACAACGTTAACCTAGAGTGTAATATGTATCGAATCAATAGTATGCACAATAGTCTATGTCTAAGTCTAAGGTTAAATTGGATGTGTGTATAAGGAATTTGAAGTTGTAGGTGTTAGTGGTTTGTACTTGAATGATGTTGTATAAAATTAAGGTTTAAGTTTGGAATAACTAAATAACAAAACAAAATTATTATTTATTTACTTAGTTATAAAAAAAATAATGTAGGTATTAGGGGTAAGTAAGTATAACCTAAATAAATGATTTTTGTTTAAATGTAAATTAAATAAATAATTGTTACCTTATTTATTTATTTATAAAATATGTAACTTAGTCATTTTGTTATAAAAATGTATTAGATGTTTTATATTAAATATAAATTTCTTTACTTTATTTTCATAAAGATGTTTAAATAAATTATGTAAATAATAATTAAGTGTAGGGTTTAACAATAAATATAAATTAATTTTGTAAGTTTTAAATAAACAATTTCTATTTATTTTAGAATAGAAATTTGATCTTTTTTTTTAAATAAAATTAATATAAATCTTTATAAAATCAATTCTTTTTATTTAAAAACTAATATGAAATACTTATTGTTTTTAAAATATGGAAATAATTATTCTGCCAAACCTTTCTCACACACACGACCGTGCCTGGGACAAGGCACGATCGTGCTAGAACCACGGGCGCGACCGTGCTAGTCAGGGACGCGACCGTGTTGACCAATACAGAGGATATAGCTAAGCTGTTCACTAGGCACGACCGTGTCTGGGCCAGGCACGACTGTGTCTAGGGTTCTGAGGCACGACTAAGTCTAGCCAAGAGGCATGACCGGGTCTGAGTGTGTGAGGCACGACCGCGCTGATATTGGCGCGACCGTGTCTCATGAAGCACGACCGCTCTAGAAGACTAGCGCGACCGTGTCTGTTCCAAAACATAAATGAATTGGCTGATTCTTATAATGTTAACATTGGACTTCATAGGGCTTTCATCTGTAGGGTTATTACGAGTCTATTGGAATATATTAATTGTATTTAAAACGTGTTCAAAGCAGGGTTCGATTAAATCCATTTTGAACGAAAAAATAGATTCTGGTTCGTGATGATTCCCATATTGTAAGCCCAAATTAGATTAGGGCTTTTGATCTATAGACTGAAACGTAGATGTAGGAAGTTTCAATTACCCGAAAAGTGAATGAATCGATACCGTACGGTAGAGGTGAGTTCCGGCGACGACGGTTTTGTTTTCCGGCGTCTTCTGCTGCAATTCCGACTGCTTCAAGGTTTTTGGGAGTTTCAGAGGAGTTCGTTGAAGCGTTTGTTTGGGAAGATTTTGATTTAGGACAGACGAATTGTGGTTTCATCTGAAAGAATTTCGTTTTCTTGAGACTAATCGAATTTCTTGGTGTTATTGGATGTAATTGTAATGATTATTCGGTTTATTGTTTTTGTTAATGATAATGATGCGCATATCAGTTACGAATTCAAACGTCCCTGCGATTAAAGGCTGCATTTACGTTTTAACTGATGAGAGGCGCGAACGTGCCCATATGAGGCGCGACCGTGCCAAGGCACCGGGCGCGACCGTTCCAAAGCAAGGCGCGCGACCGTGCTTAGCACTTGGCACGACCGTTCCAGAACGAGGCGCGACCGTGCCTATTAGGGTTTCTGGTTATTTATTTATAAAATCAGTCCTTGCATATTTCAGTATTGATAGATTTGTATAAATATGAACTTATGTAGAGTTTAATAAGATATATTCGTGTAACATTTGTGGATTTGCATTGAAACATAGTATTTAATTGTTGGTATGAATGGAACAAGTCAGTGTACTAGAATTTGGTTTGAAATGTATCACATTGAACTGAAATATAGATAATGAAAATCAGAAATGTTACACAATGAATCCTGCTAGCAATTGGAACGCATACCCACAAATGATCCAAAGATGGATCGAAATGGGAAATGTCCCATCACCTTACTTTGGTTCTACTTCCTCATCATCTACCTTGCCTAGCTTGCCATGCACTATGGAACAAGCTTTTGCAGCCTTTGTGTTTTACATGTCTAGAGAGTTGAGCATTGTCAAAGATGCTACTTATGAGATACCTAACATTCTGAAGTGAGAGCCTCAAATAGAGGAGAATAAGGTAGGGATAGAGCTTTTGACTGCTGAACTAGCAGTAACTGACCAGGTCCATAACCATTTGGTGGATCGTGTGACACATTTGGAGACGAGGGTGGACACCTCGGACAATGACATGGAAGGAGTTCTGGAGAGAGTGGCTGCTCTGGAAGCTCAGCTACATGTAGCAAACCATACTGCTGAAGGTCTTCAAGAGAGGGTGACTCACTTGGAAGCCCAACTGCAAGCCGCTCTATTTCCTGAGGAGATTCCACTTTCTCATGGCGAGGAGGGGCCATTTGAGGAAGAGCCCTTTGAGGAGGAGCCCTTCAAGGAGGAGCCCTTCAAGGAGGAGCCCTTGGAGGAGGAGCCACCTGAGGAGGAACCAGTGGAGATTGACGATGCACAATCGTATGTTTCTTCCGATGACGAAGATGTTTGATGATCTTCCTATTCTATCTTCCTTTTCATGCCTGTTTGTACTTATGTTATTTCTCTTTTCAAACCTAGATGGGTAAGGTTGTTCCCATTCAATAAAAGCATGCGAAGTTTAATGTTTGAGTTATTTATTTTGTAGTCTTACAATTTATTTAATTTTCAAAATATTAGATGTTGTATATTCTTACTCATACCTGAATAATGTTTAATATGCGATATATTTCTCATTGTTTTTCATTTGTGATTGTGAATAATCATGTCAGGGAGAGGACGCGGAGGTCGTGCCGGTGGTCGAGGTACCATTAACATGACGGCAGCGGAGATAGCGGCACTAATAAACAATAGTGTGGCGGAGGCTCTGGCAGCACAAAATGCTGCAGGTAACACTTTGGCTATTGACTAATAATGTCAATTCATCTTCTAAAAACATCTTCCTAAACCCTATAATTCCAATCCTATATTGTTTCTAACTCCAGGTCTACAAAACCCGCAACCAGCCTGTACCTTCAAGGCATTCTTGGATTGTAAGCCCCACGCCTTAAGTGGAGCTGAAGGAGCCGTTGGACTACTTCGTTGGTTTGATAAGGTAGAATCAGTGATTGCCATGTGCAACTGCCCCGTGGCTAATCAGGTAAAGTTCGCCGCTGGAACTTTGGAGGGCCCGAATCTCACACGGTGGAACACCCAGGTCCAAATGTTGGGTCTGGCCGTGGAAAATTGACTCCCGTCGGAGGAGTTTAAATCAATGATGAAGGAGGAATACTGTCCTCGCGATGAAATCTAGAAGTTAGAAGGAGAGTTCTGGAACCTGAAGATGGAGGGTTCTGAAATTGAACTCTACACCACACGTTCACATGAACTTGCTACTATGTGCCCGCATATGGTGACCTCTGATTACAAGAGAATTGAGCTTTACATTGGAGGTCTAGTGCCTCAAATACAAAGCATGGTGACTTCATCCAACCCTACCACTATCCAGCAAACTATCCGACTTGCCCATAAGTTAACCGATCAGGCGGTGACTCAAGGGACTCTACCTCCGAGAGGTTCGGTCTCTAAATCCACCAATAATCATAAACGCAAATTTGACCACCACTCCAATAACCACTCCAACTCTCATTCCAAAGGACCCCAGCCCAACCAACCCCAGTTTAATCAATCGCAGCAGCAGCAGCGTAGGTTTGAGCCTGCTAAGAACTTCAATCAGTCGACCTCTTCAGGTTAAAACCAGGGTGGTTACGGAGGGAAATCTCCTAAGTGTAACAAGTGCAACTTCCATCACTTCGATTTTTGCAACCGTTGCCAGAGGTGTGGCAAAATATGTCATGCTGCCAAGGATTGTAGGGGTGAGTTACAAGCTAAACAACCTTTTCAACAACCTGGATCTACAAGGGGTTGTTTTGAGTGTGGAAAGGAAGGACATATTCGAAAGAATTGTCCTCAATTGAAGAAATGGGGTAATGGAAACCACAACCCTAACCAGAATAACAACAATGGGGGTAACAATAGCAATGGTGGAGGAAATGGTGCGAAGGGACGAGCCTTCGTGCTAGGATCTGGAGAAGCTCGTTACGATCATAATGTGGTCACCGGTAAGTTTCTCTTAAATAATTACTTTGCTTCTGTCCTTTTTGACACTAGTGCTGATAGAAGTTTTATATCTAAGAAACTTAGTGATATGATAAAAGGAACTCCAACTCTGTTAGAAGCTAAGTATATAATAGAGATAGCTGATGGCCAAATAATTGAAGCAACTCACCTTCTTAAGGGATGTAAGCTTGAGGTAGCTAAACATATACTTGATATCGACCTTATGCCGGTCAGACTTGGTAGTTTGGATGTAATTGTCGGCATGGATTGGCTAACTAAAAACCAAGCTGAAATTATCTGTCATGAGAAGATTGTTCGTATTCCTCTCCCGAATGGAGAAATCCTTTTCGTTCAGGGCGAAAGAGTTGGTGCAGTCATGGGCATCATATCTTTTATGAAAGCACAAAAATGCTTTCGAAAGGGGTATACGGCTATTTTGGATCTCGTTGCTGAGCAGCCATCAGAAGAGAAGAAAATTGATGATATTTCCATTGTTCGTGAATTTTTTGAAGTATTTCCTAAGGATCTGCCTGGTCTGCCACCGCACCGTCAAGTTGAATTCAAAATCGATCTAGCACCCGGAGCAACACCGATTGCTCGGGCACCTTACAGACTGGCACCCAGTGAATTGCAAGAGCTATCTACTCAGTTAGAGGAAGTGTTGGATAAAGGTTTCATCCGACCTAGCTCATCGTCATGGGGAGCTCCAGTCCTGTTTGTCAAGAAGAAGGACGGAACTTTCCGTATATGTATTGACTACCGTGAGCTGAATAAAGTCATAATCAAGAATCGCTACCCTTTGCCTCGCATAGATGACCTCTTTGATCAACTCCAAGGATCAAGTTTCTATTCCAAAATAGATCTTAGGTCCGGTTACCATCAGTTAAGAGTCAGAGAAGAGGATATCTCTAAGACTACATTCAGGACAAGGTACGGCCATTACGAGTTTATGGTCATGCCTTTCGGATTAACCACCGCACCTGCGGTATTCATGGACCTCATGAACCGTGTGTGTAAACCATATCTTGACCAATTCGTTATCGTGTTCATCGACGACATCCTCATTTATTCAAAGAACAAGGAAGAACATGAGGAACATCTATGCTTAATTTTGGAATTACTTAAGCGAGAGCAACTGTATGCTAAGTTTTCCAAGTGTGAATTCTGGATCCGGGAAGTTCAGTTTCTAGGGCATGTGGTTAACGAGAAAGGAATACATGTCGACCCATCAAAGATAGAAGCCATCAAGAATTGGGTAGCACCGACGACTCCGACTGAGGTGCGACAATTTATGGGATTGGCTGGTTATTACCGTCGATTCATTGAAGGATTTTCAAAGATTGCACAACCTCTCACTGCCTTAACTCAAAAGGGAAAATCCTATAACTGGGGCGATAACCAAGAATCAGCATTCCAACACCTCAAACAGAAACTTTGCAGTGCACCTATTCTAGCTCTTCCGGAAGGAACCGATGATTTTGTGGTGTATTGTGATGCATCTATTCAGGGTCTGGGTTGTGTCTTAATGCAACGCGAAAAGGTGATAGCATACGCTTCACGTCAACTAAAGGTCCGCGAGAAAAACTACACCACTCATGACTTAGAGTTGGTAGCCGTAGTCTTCGCACTTGAGATATGGAGACATTACTTATACAGTACCAAATGCACCATCTATACCGATCACAAGAGTCTTCAGCATATCTTCGAACAGAAAGAGTTGAACATGCGACAGCGTCATTGGGTTGAACTCTTAAATGATTATGACTGTGCGATCCGGTATCATCTGGGTAAAGCTAACATTGTAGCTGATGCCCTAAGTCAAAAAGAAACGAAACCCAAACGAGTTCGAGCATTACAGCTTACTATTCACCCTGGATTACCTGACAAAATCCGTAGTGCTCAACTTAAAGCCCTAAAAGAGGAAAACCTATCGCTGGAAGGTACACGCGGTATGGAAGCACAGCTTGAAGTCCAATCTGACGGTATTCGCTACTTCTCCGAGCGAATATGGATTCCAGTATTCGAAAATTTAAGAGAACTAGTCATGGATGAGTCTCATAAATCTCGTTACTCTATTCATCCAGGTTCCAACAAAATGTACCATGATATAAAGATGATGTATTGGTGGCCAAAGATGAAGGCCGATATAGCTATCTATGTGAGCAAATGTCTGACATGCGCAAAGGTCAAAGTCGAATACCAAAAGCCTTCTAGTCTTCTCCAACAACCAGAAATTCCCATGTGGAAATGGGAACAAATCTCTATGGACTTTATCACAAAATTGCCACGAACTCCTTCCGGATGTGATACCATTTGGGTAACTGTTGACCGTTTAACAAAGTCTGCTCACTTCTTAGCAATCACGGAAACTGACAAAATGGATAAGCTTACTCGTAATTATTTGAATGAAATAGTCTCTCGGCATGGGGTGCCAATCTCTATCATTTCGGATCGTGATGCACGATTCACTTCTCGTTTCTGGCAGTCATTACCCAAAGCCTTAGGCACGCGTCTAGATATAAGCACAGCATACCATCCTCAAACGGATGGCCAAACAGAACGTACTATCCAAACTCTGGAGGACATGCTACGAGCTTGTGTGATCGATTTCGGTAACAGTTGGGAGTCTCACCTACCATTGGTGGAGTTCTCCTACAACAACAGTTATCACACTAGCATCAAGGCAGCTCCATTTGAAGCACTTTATGGACGGAAATGTCGTTCTCCTATTTGTTGGGCCAAGGTTGGGGATAGTCAACTTACAGGTCCTGAACTCGTAGTTGAAACTTCTGAGAAAATCGTTCAAATTAGAAACCGTATGACAGCAGCTCGTGATCATCAAAAGAGCTATGCCGATAAGCGTCGTAAACCGTTAGAATTTCAAGTAGGGGATACGGTATTATTAAAAGTCTCACCTTGGGAAGGCATCATTAGTTTCGGGAAACGAGGCAAACTGAATCCTCGTTATGTTGGACCATTCAAGATAATGAAGAGAATCGGACCAGTAGCGTATCAACTAGACTTACCTGAAGGACTTAGTGGTGTACATGATTTCTTTCACATATCAAATTTGAAGATATGTCTAGCAGACGAATCACTCGCGGTTCCTCTTGAGGAACTACACATTGATGAACAGTTACGTTTCATCGAAGAACCCGTGGAAATTATGGATAGGGAAATTAAAACGTTAAAGCACAGTAAAATCCCTATTGTCAGAGTTCGTTGGAACTCGAAACGCGGACCGGAATTCACGTGGGAGCGCGAGGATCAGATGATGCGCAAATATCCTAATCTGTTCAAGCACTCCGCGTCAAATTCTTAAGGTACTATTTTAATTTTCAGGATGAAAATTCTTTCAACTAGGGGATGATGTGATATCCCGGAAAAAAAAAATTTATTAGTTAATTTTCGGGAAGAAAATTCTTTCAACTAGGGGATGATGTGACAATCCGGACTTTTCAGTTAGTTCCGTTAGAAATTCCGTTAAGTTTCCTGTTAAAACCTAACCCAGTTAACTCGATATTAAATCCTAAGGACTAATTCTGTCATCTTTCCAACCCAAACTTCAGGGATTAATGTGGTGATTTGGCAAAACTCCTTTTACTGACCTAGGAAGGTCAAAATCACGTCCTGTTGACTTTCAAAAAGTCAAACCGTGTGTGTGTTGATCCAAATTCTTGAATTATAGCTAAAATTCGTTTAAACTTATAACTGAATTGGGCATTAACATCATTAACGTTCAGCATTAAAGCCTCTAATTATCAACATTTATTTGAATTAAACCTCATTATGGTCATGCGAGTTATAACCGGCAAACACATAGCAAAGATCGATCAATTCAATCAGTGGTCCTACCATTTTTTAAATCAAACGCACTGCACACTTTGTTCGTGTTCTCCAGAAGATTTTTCCTACATCAGTTGCGCGGGAGAAACAGCCAGAAGCACCGGAGATAAAACCTGCCGTCGTCGGACTCAGTTTTGGTCGAACACTATCAACCTGACATCCAATCGGGTAATTGAAACACTCCTCTGATTCTTTTTAGTCTGTAGAATGAAAGCCCTAACCTAATTAGTGCTTCATTGTCGAATTAAATCATGGACCGATTTCTAGGGTTCATACGAAACCCGTTTAATCGAATATTCTAAACGTATTATTAATTCAATCAATTCACACCTGTAGATTCGCAACAACTCACAGAGTAAAAGCCCTTTATCAATTTAACATTCTATCATCGAAGTTTTCATAATCCGAATTCTAGGGTTCGTCCTTATTCAATTTGGGGATTTCGAACCTAGGGTTATTCAAAATGAAATTGAACTATATGGTTAGTTTCGCAAACAATTACACTTTAAAAGCCCCATCTTAATTGGAACATTTATCATCGATTTCACAGCTATCTGATAAATAGGGTTCTTCGCCGGGATTGGTTAATCGAACTCTAACCTCGGCACTCTTTTAATTCAATTAATTTATGAGGATAGGTTCGCAATCCATCACTCTTTGAAAGCCCCATGAAATCATCAACTGTTATTACAAGATTTTATCAAATTGATTCTGTGTTCAAGACTAGGGTTTCGGCAATTGATTTGGAAATTAACGACCCTATGATTGATGATATTCAAATTAAACTCTCGCACACACTCGTCTATACTCGATTTTAAAAACCCCTGAACTTTGGATTCGAATCGTGATCGATTTGGTGGGTTTTGGGACTGATTTGGTTCCGGTTTCGCGTAAAAAGGAAGAACACCCGTTAGTTGTTTGTTAAAAGCCTTTGGATCCGGGTATCTAACGCGATACCCTAGCGGGCGAGACTGGTTAGAGACTTGTGCGTGTGTGGGAGAGACCCGGGTTCGAGACCGGGCTCCGACAATTCATTTTTAAGCCACTTTTTGGTATATTTAAATATTAAAAATCAAACCCTATATTATTATAATAATATATAAATGAGTTTTAGCCCCGGGAAACAACCCGTAGGCTCAGGTATGAACTTTGTAACCAATTCTACTAGTATTTCCACTTTAAAAAAAATATGTATTTATGTATTTTTCAAACCGTAATCTCGTATAAAATAATATAAGCATATTATTTTTAACCCGTAACCAATATTAATAAAATAATATATAAATTATATTATTTCCCTAATCTGTGTAAACAACTCAAACGCATGAAAACAATTATTTAATTATTATCCGTTATCAACATTCGGCGCGTGACGCAAATTCCCTAAGATAGATATAATAAGATATGTATATATTTATATAGATAAAGCTTCGTCGACACTTTTGTTTATTCCTAAATCCTTAGAATGCGTTAGGACATTCTAACTTTCCGTGTCGTCGTCACAATTCCCATTATTATCTCTAATTTATGTGTTTATAATTTTAGGGCATTCATAAGTCGTTTGAGACTTACACTCGTGGTTCCAACTTATCCTTTGTGTGATACTACCTACAACGCAACGCAGGTGAGTTTTCACGACCCCTTTTTACTGTTTTAACTTGGGGGAGAAAACATGATTAAACGATTTTGAGATTTTGTAATTCATATAATATCAATGTTAAAGCTAAGCGTAACACGCTATCACAGAAAGTCCTCAACTTACATCGGACCGTTAATATGGATCTTAGCGAGGTAATATTTAGTAGTACTACTGGGTTTGACAAATCCCACCCGCGTTAGTCGCGCTAACTCGATTAGAGATCGAACGGGTGAAATGTTAGCCTACTCACACCGCCAGTGTTGATAGACCTGGCAGGAGGCAAATAAACAAACATTCAGCTTCGGTTGCGAGCGCTTGAGTTAAACATGAGCATAGGTTAGCTACCTATAGATACATACTGAATGAACATAAATCTGGTAAACGCTTATTTACATATATTGAAACCTGTGAACTCACCAACCTCGTGTTGACATATTTTCTTACATGTTTTCTCAGGTCGCTAAGATAAGACACAGGTGCACATTAGGGCATGCATGGAATTCAACTATTTTGATTATGACTTATTTATACTTGTTTGGATTAGTTTGTACTATACTTGGTTTGGTTGGAGTTTTGGACTATTGTTTTGGGCGCGTGTGTTTTGCGCATTTACTTTCTTTACGCTTCCGCATTGAAACTCTGATTATTATGATGTTTTCATTTTGAGTCCCATGTAGAGTCGTTCAAAGTAACTAATGTATGAGATCCTGGTTCGTCACTTTTCCAAACGGTAAAACTCTGTTAGTTGAAATTGGGGGTGTGACAGATTAGGTATAAGATGATTCAGAATCATTTGAAGAAACCTAGGGTACAAAAGAAACCCTTGACCAGCAGGTGGAGTAATATGTGCCACTAACTCCTTATAAAAATAGTGAGCAAAGTTGAACCCTCTGTTCAAAGTAAGAGCCACCATTACAGGTTGTAGTGAGGTCTTTAAACCATCGGTTCTAGCTTTTCTAGGAGATAGACATTGAATAATAACATGCATAGAGTATCTCCATTGTCCTACTAGACAACATTTCCTTGCTTGAGTATCATTTGCTCGTCCTCTGTAACCCATTCTTTGAAAACAACCCATAATCAATGTAGATGGTAAACCTAGAAGTTCTTCATCATTACCTCCAAGATGTAAAGCCTGACGAATAGTGTCAACAAAAATTGCTACTTCAGTGTTGTTGACAGTAGCTCTAATAACATTTGGATCAATAATACAATCATGTTGTGCTGTATCCCAGAACTGTTGAATGTAATTCAAGCTGATGCAGGGATTTGCAGAAACAACAACATTTATCCTTGATCTATTCAGAAAATTAATGATTTCCCGGTAATTCACATCTTCAGACATATTTCGATCCACCAATGCCACCTGGTTATGTTTATATTCATCTCGACGATCCATCTGTACAAAGTAAAAATGACATAGCAAAACCACACACAAAACATGTTAAAACACAATACAAACAATAACAAAAAAAATTAAAAACAAAAAGAATACACCACAAAAAAATTTTGCTAAGTAAAAATCACTTTTGTCCCCTGAGGCGAACTTATTAAGTTCGCTTAGAGTTGCAAGAGGCGAACTTAAGTTCGCTCCAAGCTTAGAAAACCAATTAGAAATCAAAAACCTTTCCAAAGATGAAATCCGATGTTAAAAACAGACACAACTTGATCTAAACACCTCAACGAACCTTTAGCAATCATCAATTTCAAATACAACACATATCATATCAAGATTTAGATCCCCAACAGTCGTAGCAACATAAACCGTAACCTAGATCTTAACACAGCTTGATTCGAACAATTTGATGGATAAAAGAACATGATTCTACCTTGGTTTGATGAACAAAGCCTTGAATAACCAGAAACTAAGATCAACAACACAGATCCAAACACTCCTTTCACACTCAGAACAAGTTCGCTTAAAACACTAAGTTCGCGTAAAACAAGATTTCAGAGAAAAAATGAACAAGTTCGCTTCAAACCAACAACATAAGCCACAGGCATTAAGTTCGCTTACCAGGCGAACATAATAAGTTCGCTTACCAGGCGAACATAACCTAGGTGAACAAAATAAGTTCGGTTGTTCTCCACACTTATAGAAATATTTCAACTTTTTATACTTCTCTCCCTCAATTTGTTTTGTCAATCACCAGGAACCTGTATCCAAACCAATCCCGAACCTTTTAATAAATAAAATTTGGAATTCTCACAGAAGCATGACAGAAAATCTTTTTGTATTTTATCTATACAAACTTGAAAACACATATTTTTAGTTTTTCTCTATACAAACTGAAGTGAAATAAACTGTAAACAATAAAGAAAATATTTTTTGAACACCATGAGCAAGAAGATCATATCAGTATACATGATATATCAATCACACGACTTGGATTAAACAATCCGTATATCAAGATAATTTGGTATCCTATGCCATTCTTTCAAGTCTCCATTTTACAGACTTTCATATCTTGCATGTAACGATACGTGATAAACATTCAAAGAAAACAAGATCAGGCTATGACACACAAATTTAGATTATCAAAATTATAAGAGTTGAAACTAAAAGCATCTCATTCCCGCTTTCTTGTGAGTTAAGGTACCATTTAAGTATGAAATACAACGTGTACCCCACTAGTATGCCAACAGAAAGTAAATTGCACTATCTTCAAGACATATGAGACTTATGCAAAGATAATATCGATCTCCAGGATGAAACTATGTCAATTAGCATAGGAAAAGAAACATATACCGAAGGATATAAGGAATCAGAATGATTTAATTGCTTGGCTTTGGATGTAATATTATGATAAATTGTAACAGAAGAATTGTTCAGTAGAATGAATGATTAAAGAATCAATTGATTCAATAATATAGGGTAATGTGATCCAACTGTTGTCACACCCCAACCTGCGGCCGAAAGGTCAGGGCGGAACATGTAGACTGTTCATGAGCACAAGGTTGACTAAATTGAAATATATTAATCATTCAAACTCATTGCATAGATTCACGACAAAACAAAACCAAACCAAGTTCATAAAATGAAATACATAAATCCTTTATTAAAATTAACTAGGTCCAAAACTTATGTATAGCAAGTCTTGATCAAAATCACAAATTAGCACCTGAAACATGAATAAAATAAGGTCAACTAAAAAGTTGGTGAGTATACACAGGTTTATACATAAGTAGTGTATAGATGTAAATAATAAAATCCTTACATAACATGATAAAATAAGGTATTTATAGGGAGCAACTATTGTGTAACCAAAGTACAATCGAACCTTTGTAACTAGCATCCAAATTGTGTTGTCGGTAACAATCACCCCAATCTGAGTGGGTTTGTCAGACTCAATAGATCTATCGTTGTTAACCGTCGGCTTGAATAGTTAAGGATTGCACATAAATCGCACACAAACAGTTAACACACCTAGCACTCAAACATAAAGCTCAAATTTTACATACATGAATGTAAAGAGGATTTGTGTTTGTGTAGTTTATGTAAATGTAAAAAATTGTGTGTATAGAGTTCATGTTTCACCCCAAAAAGTGTAACAGAGTAAAAGGGGCTATGTAATACTCACTTGAATCAAATGTGTAGCTAATACGAGACTCTAGGTAGCAAAGTGATCATTGAAACTCATAATGTTAACCTAGTGTGTAAAATATATTAAATTAATAATGTGTACTATAGTCTAGGACTAAGTCTATGATTGAAATGGATGTGTGTACGAAGGGTTGGAGTTGTAGGTGTTAGTGGTTTGTACTTGAAAGGTGTTGTATAATAAAAGATTTGAAATGAATAGTTTTAGAATATTTTAATTAGGGTTTGTGTTTAAATAACTAAATAAATTAAATAATTATTATTTATTTAGTTAGTTATAAAAAATAATGTAGGTATTAAGTATAACTTAAATAAACAATTGTTGTTTAAATATTGGTTAAATAAATAATTGTTACTTTATTTATTTATTTATAAAGGTATGTAATTATAATTAAATTCTATGCATGATTTACAAAATGTAATTTATATTTAAATGTAATTAAATTCTATGTATGATTTACAAAATATAATTTATATTTAAATGTAATTAAATGCTATGTATGATTTACAAAATGATAATTAATTGTATTTTATTAGAAAGTAAGTTTTTTTAGTGTTAGAAATAAAGTTTAAATTTTATAAAATTTGTATAAAGTGTTTATAAAAATTGTCACCAAATTTTATAAATAATTTACTCAAAATAGATACATAATTTAAATTGAGTATTCAATAAATAATTTTATAAAAATAGAGATTTTAAGCAAAAGTTGTAAAACTGGTTTAATTTTGTTCTAATAATTGTAAAGTTTATAAAAATAATTTTTTTATAATTTTTGAAGCCTTAAAAACGGTTTTAAAAATTAAACAGACCACAGGGACTCGAACCCGGGTCTGTGCTGGGTGTGCCGGACAAAACAAACCACTGGACCAGGAGGCGGTTGCGGTGATTGAATTGGATTCCGAATCGTTTTAACCTGCGACTGAGTTGGGTCCGGGTTTGGGTTTTTAACGAGGTGCAAAAAGCCGGACAGTCATGCGGGCCGTGGGTTTCGAACCCACACCACAGGGTCCGATGGTGCGTGGTCTTAACCAGTCGGACTGGGTGGTTCGCTGATTATAACAGGAACACAAAAATTTAAATACTAAAAATTAAATTCATCAAATCCCCAAATCAGAAAACGCAAGAACACGACACGAACTAAAGTCGCAATTGAGTTCGATGCGTAATATGATTGCGAGTTGATAAGGGGCTAATGATCGGGACTTGATTACGATTCTAATGATCTAAAACTTACCCGTTAAGATTGGGCAACGAGTGCAGACGGCTTCGAGTTTGCTACGGCTGTTCTTGATGATCGACAGGCGTCCAGAGGTGAAATGCGGATTAATCAAAGGTTGGGAGAGTTTGTGTGGAGGTATGCGCGAGTGAGAGAGAGGTTTAATTTGATTAATTTTGCGTATAATAACCGATTTGATTTCAATTTGTCCGTAATGGTTACGGGCGACTGATTACGCGTTAATCCATCGATTTGGGAGTGAATTGGGTCTGATAATGGTCCAGATAAACTCGAGATTGACTGGTGAGTGAATCACGGGATTAGGACGCGTTAATTTCTTGAATAGAATGTGGATTGATACGGATTTTGACTATCCGTTCGAAATTTGAATCTACCGCTTAATCGATAGAAATGAGTTGTTATTTGGGTCGATTTTTGTTTGTGTAACCATGAGGAGTCCAAACCAACCAGAAATCGGTCGAAAGCAGCCTTGGATTATCATGAATTTGGGCTGCTTTGACTTTTAAAAGTCAACCGGATCATGGGAAAGTCAAAATTGATGTTTAAGAGTCAAAATTGAAAATGTGGGTTCAATTGCTTGAGGGTTCAAATGTTTTAGGGTCCAATCGAATGTAGAATCACTTGTAAATTTGGTGTAATTGTATATATGCACGCATAAGTCTAATTATATATATATATATGTATATATATATAGGGACTCTAAAATCAATGAGGGTGGAATTTGTGAATTTGCATTTGATAATTTAGGGTTTATATAACCATTTCACTAAGCTTGAAATTCATACATGCTTTTATGAAAACATGAAAATCAGAAAGGTTACAGTATCCCCATGTTGAGGGGATTTCGTCCCGAAATTTAGCTAGTAGAGGCGACTAGGTCAGCAAAAAGGTGCGGGTACTTGAGCTTCATTTGGTCCTCACGTTCCCAAGTAAACTCGGGTCCTCGCTTAGATTCCCAACGAACTTTGATAATAGGAATACGGCTTTGCTTGAGTTGTTTGATTTCACGATCCATAATTTCTATGGGTCTCTCAACGAAGTGCATCATTTCGTCAATGCGCACATCGTCAAGAGGTATATGGAGTTTCTCACCAGCAAGACACTTCTTTAGATTGGACACATGAAATGTAGGATGAACATTGCCAAGTGATGGGGGTAACTCGAGTTTGTAAGCCACTTTCCCAATTCTTTCAAGGATCTTGAATGGACCCACACAGCGAGGTGCTAACTTGCCTTTCTTTCCAAAACGGATCACACCCTTCCACGGAGACACCTTTAGAAGAACAAGGTCATCGACTTGGAATTCCAAGGGTTCCGTCGCTTGTCGGCATAACTCTTTTGCTGACTCCTTGCTACTCGAATGTTGTCACGGATTTGAATGATCTTGTCGGATGTTTCTTGAATTAGTTCGGGACCGGTGATTTGTGCTTCACCAATTTCATTCCAACAGATAGGAGAACGACACTTACGACCATAGAGAGCTTTAAATGGAGCCATGTTGATACTTGTGTGGTAGATGTTGTTGTAAGAGAACTCAACTAGGGATAGATGTGAATCCCAATTACCACCAAAATCAATTACACAAGCTCTAAGCATGTCCTCAAGGGTTTGGATTGTTCGCTCGGTCTGACCATCAGTTTGGGGATGGTAAGCCATGCTCAAATCTAATCGTGTGCCAAGAGCAGATTGGAGAGATTGCCAGAAATGGGAGGTGAACCGAGCATCTCTATCGGAGATTATGTTTAAGGGAACACCGTGACAGCTCACAATTTCGTCGATGTAGATTCGGGCCAATTTCTCCACCCGATAGTCTTCACAGATAGGAAAGAAATGAGCAGATTTGGTGAGGCGGTCAATGATCACCCAGATGCTATCATAACCACTTGAGGTGCGAGGGAGTTTGGTAATGAAATCCATAGCTAAGTTCTCCCTTTTCCACACGGGAATTTCCGGTTGTTCAAGTAAACCGGAAGGACGTTGGTGTTCGGCCTTGACTTTGGAGCAAGTTAGACAGTTGGGAACATAGAGAGCAATGCCCTTCTTCATACAGGGCCACCAATATTGTTGGCGAAGGTCTTGGTACATTTTTTCCGCACCAGGATGAACAGAATAACGAGTCTTGTGGGCCTCGTTCATGAGAAATGCACGGAGATCATCGCGATCGGGAATCCAAATACGATTCAAGTAATAAAGTAAGCCATTGGGTTTTGTTTCAAGCTGAAGTTCAACACCACACGACATTTCCTCGTACATGTTACCCTCGGTGACCGAGACGTGTTGAGCTTCTAGGATGTGATTTTGAATGTCGGTTTGAATTCAGACACAAAGAAGCATGACATGGTCCTTTTGACTCAAAGCGTCGGCTACAACATTCGCTTTGCCGGGGTGGTAACGAATCTCGCAGTCATAGTCGTTATGGAGCTCAACCCAACGTCGTTGCCTCATATTGAGTTCTTTTTGGTTAAAGATGTGTTGGAGACTTTTGTGGTTGGTGAACACCACACATTTTTTGCCATAGAGGTAATGTCTCCAAATCTTCAATGCGAATACGACCGCACCCAATTCGAGTTCGTGCGTCGTATAATTCTTATCATGAATCTTAAGTTGCCTTGATGCATAAGCGATTACCTTGCCTCGTTGCATGAGGACACAACCGAGACCTTGGTTGGAGGTATCACAGTAGACAACTAGATCATCATTCCCATCAGGGAGAGTCAAAATTGGAGCATTGCACAACTTTTGCTTGAGAGTTTGGAAAGCTTCTTTTGCTTTGGACCCCATTCATAAGGTTTACCTTTGTGAGTCAAAGCGGTGAGAGGAACAACAATCTTAGAGAAATTTGAAATGAAACGACGATAATATCCCGCAAGACCAAGAAATGAACGAACTTCGGTGGGGGTCTTAGGGGCATTCCAATTCTTAACAGCTTCGATCTTAGCAGGGTCAACATGAATTCCCTTTTCGTTGACGATATGACCCAGGAATTGAACCTCCTTTAGCAAAAATTCACATTCTGAGAACTTGGCATATAGTTGCTCTTTCCTCAAGAGGTCCAAAACCAATTTAAGGTGTTGCTCATGATCGGCTTTAGTCTTGGAGTAGATTAAGATATCATCAATGAAGACGATCACGAATTTACCAAGGTACAGTTTACACACACGACTCATGAGGTCCATGAAAACCGCGGGTGCATTGGTTAGCCCAAAAGGCATGACGATAAACTCGTAGTGACCATACCTTGTTCGGAAGGTAGTCTTTGGGATATCTTCCTCTTGTACACGGAGTTGGTGATAACCAGATCGAAGATCAATCTTCGAGAAGCATGTAGAACCTTGAAGTTGATCAAAGAGATCATCAATTCTAGGCAAGGGATAGCGGTTTTTGATGGTGAGCTTGTTGAGCTCGCGGTAGTCAATGCACATACATAATGATCCATCCTTCTTTTTGACGAATAAGACGGGTGCACCCCACGGTGAATGACTTGGACGGATGAAACCTATGTCGGAGAGCTCTTGGTGTTGACTTGCAAGTTCTTGTATTTCAGAAGGTGCAAGACGGTAAGGAGCTCTAGCCACGGGGTTAGCTCCGGGTACAAGTTCAATGCGAAATTCTACTTCAGGAATACGTCGGGAAAGTCCCGAATGATGGGGATGTGTTGAATACCCTTCTCTTTGACATCCTTTTGAACAATATGGGCTAGGAAGGCTACGTACTTCTTTCATAGGTACTTTTGGGCGGTAGTTCATGACATTAACTTGAGTCCTTTGCAAGGCTTTTCACCAAAGACTCTTAATGTTTCTCTTGATGGAAGAGGTATTCGGATGCACTTCTCAAAACAGATGACTTCGGCATGGTGATTTGACAGCCAATCCATGCCTATGATGATATCAAAACATCATATTGGCATTGGCACAAGGTTGATTTGAAACGTATAATCATTAAGTTCTAGGGAGCAGTCACGGATAACGGAGTCAATTGTAAGGGAGTCACCGTTTGCGACTTCGACAGTGAAGGTTTTCTCTAATTTGGATCGTGTTTTTGCAAGTAAGGGTTCAAAGTTAAGTGACACAAAACTTTTATCTACACCGGTATCAAATAAAATGGAGGCATATTGACTATTAACAAGGAACGTACTGTTGACCACATCATTGTTGGCCTGAGCTTCATTGGCGTTTATGTGGAAAGCACGCCCACGAGCCCCGCCTTGTTTAGCATTGATGAACTTCGGGCATTGGTCACGGAAATGATTCGGGTTACCACATTCATAACAAGCACGCCTATTTGCAATAGCGGGAACACCTTGATTAGCCACTTGTTGGTTGGTTCGGTTTGGTGGGTTGACTTGACCTGCAAGTGCCTTGGCTCTACAAACATTGACTATATGGCCATATTTCCCACATTGGGTGAAAAGGCGACAGGGAATGTTCTGGAGGTGGTGATAATTGCATGTGGCATAGAGTGGGTAGATCCTAACATACGGCTTCTTGGCTGGTGCCTGAGCCATGGGGCAACTTTGGTAACAGGGATAGCAGGAGTGACCACAGCATAATTCTTAGCCTTTCTTTTCTTATTATTGCGGTAGGGTTCAGTTTTGGCTTCTATGATGTGTGCAGGAGGGGTTGTGGTTTCGGGAACTTTCTTGTGCCTTTTCTAGTCAGAGTCCCTGCTTTCACATGGTTGTCGGTTAAAGTCGCAGATAGGCGGATGGCATCTTCGAGTGTTGCGGGATTTCTCCCTAAGACAATATCCTGAATCTGCCTAGGTAATCCACCAATGTACTTCTCAATGCAGCGGGATAAAGGTGTGACCATATGGGGCACAAGGAGACTCAACTCATGGAACCGAGTTGTATAATCCAGACTCTCACCCCTGTCTTGGGCAAGATCCCAAAACTCAGCTTCCAGTTTCTTCACCTCATTCCGAGGGCAGAACTCTTCAGTCATTAGTCTCTTAACCTCAGCCCATGGTAAGGCCATTGCTACCTCCATGCCTCTAGTTCTCTTTTCCCTATTCCACCACGTGAGTGCCCGTTTTTGAAATACACTTGTGCATGACGAACACGAAGGTTATCAGGGCAGTCACTATTGAGGAAGGTGCCCTCAATACTTTCGAACCATTGAAGGAGTCCTGTGGCTCCCTCGGTACCATAGAACTTAAGAGGATTACATAAGTTGAAGTTCTTGAAGGTGCATTGTGGTGGGTTGGCACCACCACCACCATTAGTTCCATGGTTACCATTTGTGGCCTCATTAGCTTGAGTGAGTTGAGTTACAAGTTGTGCAAGGACAGCAGCAATGTCGGTTATATTGTTGGTCATGGTAGCACGACGGGGAGGTATTCTACAGATTTGCACAACACAAGAGAAGATGTAAGAACTTATGAAAGTTGCTTGGATTTTAAAAAGGGTAAGATAATAAATAAAATAGTCAATCATAGTTTGGGTTGTATTCAAATAGTGATAAAATCACTTGAACACTATGACACATTAAGTTAAATTAAACTCATATAAATTTCAAGGAGACATGCTTTAGCCTATAGGTAAACACTCATCCCGGGAATTCCCAGGAAAGCATACAGGTCCCTTGATTGATTGGGATTTATATGAAATGCTTTCCTAGACAGAAAACCCAAAATACAGGTGTCACCCTTCCAGATTGCACGTGTCCTCAAATAATTAACAAAGTTTAAAAACATTAACGAGGAAATAAAGAAATTTTATAGATTTAGATCCATGAAGTCTCCACATGCTATGATGATAATGACAGAGAAGCAAGTAAGGAGGTTATGAGGCTCTAGGGTATAGGTAGGGATATTGTTTATTTAATTTATTATTTAGGTATAGTCTAATGAGTCATGAATTTTAACAAGTAAGGCATCAAAATGAAATAATAACTAATCATAGTAAGCATGTAGCACATAGCATGTAGCACATAACACAAAATCATTAAGCATGGTATACATGGGTGTCCTAAAGTTATAGTCTAGGTCAAGGGTGTCTAATAACCTAGTTCCCTATAACCAAGGCTCTGATACCAATCTGTCACACCCCAACCTACAGTGAAAACGTCGGGGCGGGACATGTAGACTGTTCATGAGCACAAGGTTGATTAATTGAAATATATTAATCATTCAAACTCATTTCATAGATACACGAAAAAACAAAACCAAACCAAGTTCATAAAACAAAATACATAAATCCTTTATTAAAATAAACTAGGTCCAAAACTTATGTATAGTAAGTCTTGATCAAAATCACAAATTAGCACCTGAAACATGAATAAAATAAGGTCAACTAAAAAGTTGGTGAGTATACACAGGTTTATACATAAATAGTGTATAGATGTAAATAATCAAATCCTTACATAACATGATAAAATAAGGTATTTATGCGGAGCAACTATTATATAACCAAAGTACAATCAAACCTTTGTAACTAGCATGCAAATTGTGTTGTCGGTAACAATCACCCCAATCTGGGTGGGTTTGTCAGACTCAATAGATCTATCATTGTTAACCGTCGGCTTGAATAGTTAATGATTGCACATAAATCGCACACAAACAGTTAACACACCTAGCACTCAAACATAAAGCTCAAATTTTGCATACATGAATGTAAAGAGGATTTGTGTTTGTGTAGTTTATGTAAATGTAAACAATTGTGTGTATAAAGTTCATGTTTCACCCAAAAAGTGTAAAAGAGTAAAAAGGGCTATGTAATACTCACTTGAATCAAATGTGTAGCTAATACGAGACTCATGGTAGCAAAGTGATCCTTGAAACTCACAATGTTAACCTAGTGTGTAACATATATTAAATTAATAATGTGTACCATAGTCTAGGTCTAAGTCTATGATTGAAATGGATGTGTGTACGAAGGGTTGGAGTTGTAGGTGTTAGTGCTTTGTACTTGAAAGGTGTTGTATAAAATGAAAGATTTGAAATGAATAGTTTTAGAATATTTTAATTAGGGTTTGGGTTCAAATAACTAAATAAATTAAATAATTATTATTTATTTATTTAGTTATAAAAAATAATGTAGGTATTAAGTATAACCTAAATAAATAATTTTTGTTTAAATATTGATTAAATAAATAATTGTTACTTTATTTATTTATTTATAAAGGTATGTAATTATAATTAAATACTATGTATGATTTATAAAATGTAATTTATATTTAAATGTAATTAAATTCTATGTATGATTTACAAAATGTAATTTATATTTAAATGTAATTAAATCCTATGTATGATTTATAAAATGATAATTAATTGTATTTAATTAGAAAATATTTTTTTTAGTGTTAGAAATAAAGTTTAAATTTTATAAAACTTTGTATAAAGTGTTTATAAAAATTGTCACCAAATTTTATAAATAATTTACTCAAAATAGATACATAATTTAAATTGAGTATTCAATAAATATTTTTATAAAAATAGAGATTTTAAGCAAAAATTATAAAATTGGTTTCATTCTGATCAAATAATTGTAAAGTTTATAAAAATAATTTTTTATAATTTTTAGAGCCTTAAAAACGGTTTTAAAAATTAAACAGACCAAAGGGACTCTAACGCGGGTCTGTGCTGGGTGTGTCGGACGAAACAAACCACTGGACCAGGAGGCGGTTCCGGTGATATAATTGGACTCCGAATCGTTTTAACCTGCGACTGATTTGGGTCCGGGTTTGGGTTTTTAACGAGGTGCAAAAAGCCGGACAGTCATGCAGTGCGTGGTCTTAACCAGTCGGACAGGGGTGTTCGCTAATTATAACAGGAACACAAAAATTTAAATGCTAAAAATTAAATTCATCAAATCCCCAAATCAGAAAACGCAAGAACACGGCACCAACTCAAGTCGCAATTTAGTTCGATGCGTTATATGAATGCGAATTGATAAGGGGCTAATGATCGGGACTTGATTACGATTCTAATGATTTAAAACTTATTCGTTAAGATTGGGCAACGAGTGCAGATGACTTCGAGTTTGCTATGGCTGTTCTTGATGATCGACAGGCGTCCAGAGGTGAAATGCGGATTAATCAAAGGTTGGGAGAGTTTGTGTGGAGGTATGCGCGAGTGAGAGAGAGGTTTAATTTGATTAATTTTGCGTACAATAACCGATTTGATTTCAATTTGTCCGTAATGGTTACGGGCGACTGATTACGTGTTAATCCATCGATTTGGGAGTGAATTAGGTCTGCTAATGGTCCAGGTACACTCGAGATTGACTGGTGAGTGAATCGCGGGATTCGGACGCGTTAATTTCTTGAATTGAATGTGGATTGATACGGATTTTGACTATCCAAAGTCAAATCCGTTCGAAATTTGAATCTGCCGCTTAATCGATCGAAATGAGTTGTTATTTGGGCTGAGATTGTGTCGATTTTTGTTTGTGTAACCATGAGGAGTCCAAACCAACCAAAAATCTGTCGAAAGCAGCCTTGGATTATCAAGAATTTGGGCTTCTTTGACTTTTAAAATTCAACCGGATCATGGGAAAACCAAAATTAATGTTTAAGAGTCAATTGAAAATGTGGGTTCAATTGCTTGAGGGTTCAAATGTTTTAGGGTCCAATCGAATATAGAATCACTTGTAAATTTGGTGTAATTGTATATATGCACGCATAAGTGTAATTATATAGATATCTATGGATTCTAAAATCAATGAGGGTGGAATTTGTGAATTTGCATTTGATAAATTAGGGTTTATATAACCATTTCACTAAGCTTGAAATTCATACATGCTTTTATGAAAACATGAAAATTAGAAAGGTTACAACTGTTATCTGGATAGTCAATGGAATCAAGATATTGATCCAAGGGCGAGTATATGTTCCAACGGATATTGTCAGAAACATATCTTAGTTCAACATCACATTGCATGTTTTTCGGGGCATGGGCAGTGAAGTGAACTGAAAAATTATGCTAATCAATATAGTCTGAAACTAGTCTCATGAATCACTTTAAACCTCATATTCTATATCTGATAATGATCTTTTAACACACACACCCAGGCATAAAATGGGTTCAAATCACAGTTGTAACATAAGCAATTATGTTTTCACACTACTAATGGTTCAAAGACGCTTTTAGCCTAATGGTTCAAAACTAAATTATATGCATACACAACATTATCATCTCCTGTTTGTGAAGTCTCTGAAGTTTAGATCAAAAATATATATAATTCAGATATATTAAATAAACATAAAGTACCAACCAGTCAATCTAAGGTCATGTGTGAATGAATATCTACTGATGTACTATCATTTCTTCTCATGCTCAAATGATGTCAATTTTAAAGTTTTCAATTTGTTTTGAGCTTTTATGAATAAAAAACTTTTTGACAGTAAATTGAAATGCAGAAATGAAAGAAAGCAATTAAAAAAAATAGAAAAATAAACCTCCATGAGAATTATTTTGAGCAGAAAAAATTATTTGAGATTGATCATACCAATCATCATTATCAGAAATTCAAACCTTGTACGATCAAATGCTTTGGTAAACAAATCTGCAAAATTGTTTTTAGTATGAACTTTCACCAGCTCAATCAACTTTTTATCTGCACAATCACGAATAAAATGATATTTGATTTCAATGTCCTTTGTTTTACTATGCTTAACTGGATTATTTGCTATAGACATTGTGGAATTATTATCAATGAACATGGGGGTGCAAGTGAAATTCAAACCATAGTCACTTAATTCTTGCTGAATCCAAAAAATTTGTGAACAACAACTTGCAGCAGCGATGTATTCTGCTTCACATGTTGAAATTGAGAAAGTAGTTTGCTTTTTACATTGCCATGACACAAGACGATTTCCCAGAAATTGGCAACCTCCTGTTGTAGATTTCCTGTCCAAACAACAAACTCCAAAATTTGAGTCAATATATGCATTAAATTCAAAAGTAGAACCATGAGGAAACCATAATCCTAATCTCGGTTTCCCTTTCAGGTATCGAAAAATACGTTTGACTTCAATCAAATGTGATTCCTTTGGTTTTGCTTGAAATTTGGAACAAAGACACACAGCAAACATTATATCTGGCCTTGATGTTGTTAAGTACATGAGAGAACCAATCATTGCTCTGTACAATTGACAATCAATATCCTTTCCTTCCGGATCTGGATTCATTTTGTGATTTACAGGAATCAGAGTGTCATATCGGGTACAGTCTTCCATTTTAAACCGGCTAAAAATGTCTTTCATGTATTTTGACTGATGTATAAAGAAATCATCCTCTTTTTGATTAACTTATATTTGTAAAAAGAACGACAACTCTCCCATAGCTGACATTTTGAATTTTTATTTCATGACGTTCTCAAACTCCTTGCATAACTCTTCTTTTGTTGTGACAAAAATAATATCGTCCACGTATATCTGAACCATCAGGTAATCTCCCCCTGCTTTCTTGATGAACAAGGTGGAATCAATTTGACCACGATCGAAACCATTGTCCAAAAGATGTTGTGACAATGTTTCATACCACGCACGGGGTGCTTAATGAGGACCGTAAAGAGCCTTATCTAGCTTGAACACTTTTGAAGGATACAATGGATCCTCAAACCCTGGTGGTTAACAAACAAAAACTTCCTCTTTCACCTTGCCATACAAGAAAGCACTTTTGACATCTAGTTGATAAACCTTGAAACCTTTGAATGATGCAAAAGCTAAAAACAAACGAATAGCTTCCAACCGTGCTACAGGTGTGTACACCTCAGTGTAATCAATTCCTTCTTATTGATTAAATCCCTGTACGACCAATCTTGCTTTATTCCTATCACAACACCACGATCATCATTTTTACATTTGTAAACTTACTTGGTGCCAATCGGATACATTCCCTTTGGTAGATCAACTAAATTCCACAACTTTAGCTTATCAAATTGAGCAAGCTCTTCCTGCATTGCTTCTATCCAGTTATTGTCTTGTAAAGTCATCTACACATTTTTAGGTTCTATATGAGAAATAAAATAAGAATGTAAGCAAACATCAATTACTCTAGTATCTCTAATGTATGAATATAAACAAGTATTTTCAGTTAAAGAATGATTTTGAACTCCATCTTGCAATTTCCCAATGATATTCGTAACCGGATGATCTTTGAGTTCTTTTATGGAAGCCACCTTCCGGAAGTGGTAAAATATCAACTTGAGAAATATCTGTTTGAGAAGATTGATTAACTGGTATCTCTGAATCTAAATTTGTTGAAATCTCCCCATGAACATGGTAGTGTTGGATGAATCATCAACAATTAATGGATCTGCCGAAGAATCCTGAAAAATTTCTTTGTCATCCTCACTATCAGTCTCGTGAGTTCCCGAACTAGATGCAACATTTAAATCAGGGTGAACTGATGATGATGGAACGGAATTTATATAACCATTTCACTAAGCAAGTCTTGATCAAATCACACATTAGTACCTGAAACATGAATAAAATAAGGTCAAATAAAAAGTTGGTGACCATACACAGGTTTGTACATAGATAGCATATAGATTATGAATAAACAAATCCTTACATAACATGATAAAATAAGGCATTTATGGAGAGCAGCTATTGTGTAACCAAGTACAATCAAACCTTTGTAACTAGCATGCAAAATTGTGTTGTCGGTAACAATCACCCCAATCTGGGTGGGTTTGTCAGACTAAATAGATCTATCATTGTTTACCGTTGGCTTGAATAGTTAATGATTGCACATAAATTGCACACAAAAGTTAACACACCTAGCACTCAGGCATAAAGCTCAAATTTGCACACATGAATGTAAAGAGGATTTGTACTTGTGTAGTTTGTGTAAATGTAAGCAATAGATTGTATATTATTCATGTTCCACCCCAAAAAGTGTAAAAAGAGTAAAAGGGGCTATGTAATACTCACTTGGTTTGAAGGCATAGCTAACACGAGAGACTAGATAGTAATACGAGGTCCTTGTAATGCACAACGTTAACCTAGAGTGTAATATGTATCGAATCAATAGTATGCACAATAGTCTATGTCTAAGTCTAAGGTTAAATTGGATGTGTGTATAAGGAATTTGAAGTTGTAGGTGTTAGTGGTTTGTACTTGAATGATGTTGTATAAAATTAAGGTTTAAGTTTGGAATAACTAAATAACAAAACAAAATTATTATTTATTTACTTAGTTATAAAAAAAATAATGTAGGTATTAGGGGTAAGTAAGTATAACCTAAATAAATGATTTTTGTTTAAATGTAAATTAAATAAATAATTGTTACCTTATTTATTTATTTATAAAATTTGTAACTTAGTCATTTTGTTATAAAAATGTATTAGATGTTTTATATTAAATATAAATTTCTTTACTTTATTTTCATAAAGATGTTTAAATAAATTATGTAAATAATAATTAAGTGTAGGGTTTAACAATAAATATAAATTAATTTTGTAAGTTTTAAATAAACAATTTCTATTTATTTTAGAATAGAAATTTGATCTTTTTTTTTTAAATAAAATTAATATAAATCTTTATAAAATCAATTCTTTTTATTTAAAAACTAATATGAAATACTTATTGTTTTTAAAATATGGAAATAATTATTCTGCCAAACCTTTCTCACACACACGACCATGCCTGGGACAAGGCACGATCGTGCTAGAACCACGGGCGCGACCGTGCTAGTCAGGGACGCGACCGTGTTGACCAATACAGAGGATATAGCTAAGCTGTTCACTAGGCACGACCGTGTCTGGGCCAGGCACGACCGTGTCTAGGGTTCTGAGGCACGACTAAGTCTAGCCAAGAGGTATGACCGGGTCTGAGTGTGTGAGGCACGACCGCGCTGATATTGGCGCGACCGTGTCTCATGAAGCACGACCGCTCTAGAAGACTAGCGCGACCGTGTCTGTTCCAAAACATAAATGAATTGGCTGATTCTTATAATGTTAACATTGGACTTCATAGGGCTTTCATCTGTAGGGTTATTACGAGTCTATTGGAATATATTAATTGTATTTAAAACGTGTTCAAAGCAGGGTTTGATTAAATCCATTTTGAACGAAAAAAATAGATTCTGGTTCGTGATGATTCCCATATTGTAAGCCCAAATTAGATTAGGGCTTTTGATCTATAGACTGAAACGTAGATGTAGGAAGTTTCAATTACCCGAAAAGTGAATGAATCGATACCGTACGGTAGAGGTGAGTTCCGGCGACGACGGTTTTGTTTTCGGGCGTCTTCTGCTGCAATTCCGACTGCTTCAAGGTTTTTGGGAGTTTCAGAGGAGTTCGTTGAAGCGTTTGTTTGGGAAGATTTTGATTTAGGACAGACGAATTGTGGTTTCATCTGAAAGAATTTCGTTTTCTTGAGACTAATCGAATTTCTTGGTGTTATTGGATGTAATTGTAATGATTATTTGGTTTATTGTTTTTGTTAATGATAATGATGCGCATATCAGTTACGAATTCAAACGTCCCTGCGATTAAAGGCTGCATTTACGTTTTAACATATGAGAGGCGCGAACGTGCCCATATGAGGCGCGACCGTGCCAAGGCACCGGGCGCGACCGTTCCAAAGCAAGGCGCGCGACCGTGCATAGCACTTGGCACGACCGTTCCAGAACGAGGCGCGACCGTGCCTATTAGGGTTTCTGGTTATTTATTTATAAAATCAGTCCTTGCATATTTCAGTATTGATAGATTTGTATAAATATGAACTTATGTAGAGTTTAATAAGATATATTCGTGTAACATTTGTGGATTTGCATTGAAACATAGTATTTAATTGTTGGTATGAATGGAACAAGTCAGTGTACTAGAATTTGGTTTGAAATGTATCACATTGAACTGAAATATAGATAATGAAAATCAGAAATGTTACACAATGAATCCTGCTAGCAATTGGAACGCATACCCACAAATGATCCAAAGATGGATCGAAATGGGAAATGTCCCATCACCTTACTTTGGTTCTACTTCCTCATCATCTACCTTTCCTAGCTTGCCATGCACTATGGAACAAGCTTTTGCAGCCTTTGTGTTTTACATGTCTAGAGAGTTGAGCATTGTCAAAGATGCTACTGATGAGATACCTAACATTCTGAAGTGAGAGCCTCAAATAGAGGAGAATAAGGTAGGGATAGAGCTTTTGACTGCTGAACTAGCAGTAACTGACCAGGTCCATAACCATTTGGTGGATCGTGTGACACATTTGGAGACGAGGGTGGACACCTCGGACAATGACATGGAAGGAGTTCTGGAGAGAGTGGCTGCTCTGGAAGCTCAGCTACATGTAGCAAACCATACTGCTGAAGGTCTTCAAGAGAGGGTGACTCACTTGGAAGCCCAACTGCAAGCCGCTCTATTTCCTGAGGAGATTCCACTTTCTCATGGCGAGGAGGAGCCATTTGAGGAAGAGCCCTTTGAGGAGGAGCCCTTCAAGGAGGAGCCCTTCAAGGAGGAGCCCTTCAAGGAGGAGCCACCTGAGGAGGAACCAGTGGAGATTGACGATGCACAATCGTATGTTTCTTCCGATGACGAAGATGTTTGATGATCTTCCTATTCTATCTTCCTTTTCATGCCTGTTTGTACTTATGTTATTTCTCTTTTCAAACCTAGATGGGTAAGGTTGTTCCCATTCAATAAAAGCATGCGAAGTTTAATGTTTGAGTTATTTATTTTGTAGTCTTCCAATTTATTTAATTTTCAAAATATTAGATGTTGTATATTCTTACTCATACCTGAATAATGTTTAATATGCGATATATTTCTCATTGTTTTTAATTTGTGATTGTGAATAATCATGTCAGGGAGAGGACGCGGAGGTCGTGCCGGTGGTCGAGGTACCAATAACATGACGGCAGCGGAGCTAGCGGCACTAATAAACAATAGTGTGGCGGAGGCTCTGGCAGCACAAAATGCTGCAGGTAACACTTTGGCTATTGACTAATAATGTCAATTCATCTTCTAAAAACATCTTCCTAAACCCTATAATTCCAATCCTATATTGTTTCTAACTCCAGGTCCACAAAACCCGCAACCAGCCTGTACCTTCAAGGCATTCTTGGATTGTAAGCCCCACGCCTTAAGTGGAGCTGAAGGAGCCGTTGGACTACTTCGTTGGTTTGATAAGGTAGAATCAGTGATTGCCATGTGCAACTGCCCCGTGGCTAATCAGGTAAAGTTCGCCGCCGGAACTTTGGAGGGCCCGACTCTCACACGGTGGAACACCCAGGTCCAAATGTTGAGTCTGGCCGTGGAAAATGGACTCCCGTCGGAGGAGTTTAAATCAATGATGAAGGAGGAATACTGTCCTCGCGATGAAATCCAGAAGTTAGAAGGAGAGTTCTGGAACCTGAAGATGGAGGGTTCTGAAATTGAACTCTACACCACACGTTCACATGAACTTGCTACTATGTGCCCGCATATGGTGACCTCTGATTACAAGAGAATTGAGCTTTACATTGGAGGTCTAGTGCCTCAAATACAAAGCATGGTGACTTCATCCAACCCTACCACTATCCAGCAAACTATCCGACTTGCCCATAAGTTAACCGATCAGGCGGTGACTCAAGGGACTCTACCTCCGAGAGGTTTGGTCTCTAAATCCACCAATAATCATAAACGCAAATTTGACCACCACTCCAATAACCACTCCAACTCTCATTCCAAAGGACCCCAGCCCAACCAACCCCAGTTTAATCAATCGCAGCAGCAGCGTAGGTTTGAGCCTGCTAAGAACTTCAATCAGTCGACCTCTTCAGGTTAAAACCAGGGTGGTTACGGAGGGAAATCTCCTAAGTGTAACAAGTGCAACTTCCATCACTTCGATTTTTGCAACCATTGCCAGAGGTGTGGCAAAATATGTCATGCTGCCAAGGATTGTAGGGGTGAGTTACAAGCTAAACAACCTTTTCAACAACCTGGATCTACAAGGGGTTGTTTTGAGTGTGGAAAGGAAGGACATATTCGGAAGAATTGTCCTCAATTGAAGAAATGGGGTAATGGAAACCACAACCCTAACCAGAATAACAACAATGGGGGTAACAATGGCAATGGTGGAGGAAATGGTGCGAAGGGACGAGCCTTCGTGCTAGGATCTGGAGAAGCTCGTCACGATCATAATGTGGTCACCGGTAAGTTTCTCTTAAATAATTACTTTGCTTCTGTCCTTTTTGACACTAGTGCTGATAGAAGTTTTATATCTAAGAAACTTAGTGATATGATAAAAGGAACTCCAACTCTGTTAGAAGCTAAGTATATAATAGAGATAGCTGATGGCCAAATAATTGAAGCAACTCACCTTCTTAAGGGATGTAAGCTTGAGCTAGCTAAACATATACTTGATATCGACCATATGCCGGTCACACTTGGTAGTTTGGATGTAATTGTCGGCATGGATTGGCTAACTAAAAACCAAGCTGAAATTATCTGTCATGAGAAGATTGTTCGTATTCCTCTCCCGAATGGAGAAATCCTTTTCGTTCAGGGCGAAAGAGTTGGTGCAGTCATAGGCATCATATCTTTTATGAAAGCACAAAAATGCTTTCGAAAGGGGTATACGGCTATTTTGGATCTCGTTGCTGAGCAGCCATCAGAAGAGAAGAAAATTGATGATATTTCCATTGTTCGTGAATTTTTTGAAGTATTTCCTGAGGATCTGCCTGGTCTGCCACCGCACCGTCAAGTTGAATTCAAAATCGATCTAGCACCCGGAGCAACACCGATTGCTCGGGCACCTTACAGACTGGCACCCAGTGAATTGCAAGAGCTATCTACTCAGTTACAGGAAGTGTTGGATAAAGGTTTCATCCGACCTAGCTCATCGCCATGGGGAGCTCCAGTCCTGTTTGTCAAGAAGAAGGACGGAACTTTCCGTATGTGTATTGACTACCGTGAGCTGAATAAAGTCATAATCAAGAATCGCTACCCTTTGCCTCGCATAGATGACCTCTTTGATCAACTCCAAGGATCAAGTTTCTATTCCAAAATAGATCTTAGGTCCGGTTACCATCAGTTAAGAGTCAGAGAAGAGGATATCTCTAAGACTACATTCAGGACAAGGTACGGCAATTACGAGTTTATGGTCATGCCTTTCGGATTAACCACCGCACCTGCGGTATTCATGGACCTCATGAATCGTGTGTGTAAACCATATCTTGACCAATTCGTCATCGTGTTCATCGACGACATCCTCATTTATTCCAAGAACAAGGAAGAACATGAGGAACATCTATGCTTAATTTTGGAATTACTTAAGCGAGAGCAACTGTATGCTAAGTTTTCCAAGTGTGAATTCTGGATCCGGGAAGTTCAGTTTCTAGGGCATGTGGTTAACGAGAAAGGAATACATGTCGACCCATCAAAGATAGAAGCCATCAAGAATTGGGTAGCACCGACGACTCCGACTGAGGTGCGACAATTTCTGGGATTGGCTGGTTATTACCGTCGATTCATTGAAGGATTTTCAAAGATTGCACAACCTCTCACTGCCTTAACTTAAAAGGGAAAATCCTATAACTGGGGCGATAACCAAGAATCAGCATTCCAACACCTCAAACAGAAACTTTGCAGTGCACCTATTCTAGCTCTTCCGGAAGGAACCGATGATTTTGTGGTGTATTGTGATGCATCTATTCAGGGTCTGGGTTGTGTCTTAATGCAACGCGAAAAGGTGATAGCATACGCTTCACGTCAACTAAAGGTCCGCGAGAAAAACTACACCACTCATGACTTAGAGTTGGTAGCCGTAGTCTTCGCACTTGAGATATGGAGAGATTACTTATACAGTACCAAATGCACCATCTATACCGATCACAAGAGTCTTCAGCATGTCTTCGAACAGAAAGAGTTGAACATGCGACAGCGTCATTGGGTTGAACTCTTAAATGATTATGACTGTGCGATCCGGTATCATCTGGGTAAAGCTAACATTGTAGCTGATGCCCTAAGTCGAAAAGAAACGAAACCCAAACGAGTTCGAGCATTACAGCTTACTATTCACCCTGGATTACCTGACAAAATCCGTAGTGCTCAACTTGAAGCCCTAAAAGAGGAAAACCTATCGCTGGAAGGTACACGCGGTATGGAAGCACAGCTTGAAGTCCAATCTGACGGTATTCGCTACTTCTCCGAGCGAATATGGATTCCAGTATTCGAAAATTTAAGAGAACTAGTCATGGATGAGTCTCATAAATCTCGTTACTCAATTCATCCAGATTCCAACAAAATGTACCATGATATAAAGATGATGTATTGGTGGCCAAAGATGAAGGCCGATATAGCTATCTATGTGAGCAAATGTCTGACATGCGCAAAGGTCAAAGTCGAATACCAAAAGCCTTCTAGTCTTCTCCAACAACCAGAAATTCCCATGTGGAAATGGGAACAAATCTCTATGGACTTTATCACAAAATTGCCACGAACTCCTTCCGGATGTGATACCATTTGGGTAACTGTTGACCGTTTAACAAAGTCTGCTCACTTCTTAGCAATCACGGAAACTGACAAAATGGATAAGCTTACTCGTAATTATTTGAATGAAATAGTCTCTCGGCATGGGGTGCCAATCTCTATCATTTCGGATCGTGATGCACGATTCACTTCTCGTTTCTGGCAGTCATTACCCAAAGCCTTAGGCACGCGTCTAGATATGAGCACAGCATACCATCCTCAAACGGATGGCCAAACAGAACGTACTATCCAAACTCTGGAGGACATGCTACGAGCTTGTGTGATCGATTTCGGTAACACTTGGGAGTCTCACCTACCATTGGTGGAGTTCTCCTACAACAACAGTTATCACACTAGCATCAAGGCAGCTCCATTTGAAGCACTTTATGGACGGAAATGTCGTTCTCCTATTTTTTGGGCCAAGGTTGGGGATAGTCAACTTACAGGTCCTGAACTCGTAGTTGAAACTTCTGAGAAAATTGTTCAAATTAGAAACCGTATGACAGCAGCTCGTGATCATCAAAAGAGCTATGCCGATAAGCGTCGTAAACCGTTAGAATTTCAAGTAGGGGATACGGTATTATTAAAAGTCTCACCTTGGAAAGGCATCATTAGTTTCGGGAAACGAGGCAAACTGAATCCTCGTTATGTTGGACCATTCAAGATAATGAAGAGAATCGGACCAGTAGCGTATCAACTAGACTTACCTGAAGGACTTAGTGGTGTACATGATTTCTTTCACATATCAAATTTGAAGATATGTCTAGCAGACGAATCACTCGCGGTTCCTCTTGAGGAACTACACATTGATGAACAGTTACGTTTCATCGAAGAACCCGTGGAAATTATGGATAGGGAAATTAAAACGTTAAAGCACAGTAAAATCCCTATTGTCAGAGTTCGTTGGAACTCGAAACGCGGACCGGAATTCACGTGGGAGCGTGAGGATCAGATGATGCGCAAATATCCTAATCTGTTCAAGCACTCCGCGTCAAATTCTTAAGGTACTATTTTAATTTTCGGGATGAAAATTCTTTCAACTAGGGGATGATGTGATATCCCGGAAAAAAAAATTTATTAGTTAATTTTCGGGAAGAAAATTCTTTCAACTAGGGGATGATGTGACAATCCGGACTTTTCAGTTAGTTCCGTTAGAAATTCCGTTAAGTTTCCTGTTAAAACCTAACCCAGTTAACTCGATATTAAATCCCAAGGACTAATTCTGTCATCTTTCCAACCCAAACTTCAGGGATTAATGTGGTGATTTGGCAAAACTCCTTCTGCTGACCTAGGAAGGTCAAAATCACGTCCTGTTGACTTTCAAAAAGTCAAACCGTGTGTGTGTTGATCCAAATTCTTGAATTATAGCTAAAATTCGTTTAAACTTATAACTGAATTGGGCATTAACATCATTAACGTTCAGCATTAAAGCCTCTAATTATCAACATTTATTTGAATTAAACCTCATTATGGTCATGCGAGTTATAACCGGCGAACACATAGCAAAGATCGATCAATTCAATCAGTGGTCCTACCATTTTTTAAATCAAACGCACTGCACACTTTGTTCGTGTTCTCCAGAAGATTTTGCCTACATCAGTTGCGCGGGAGAAACAGCCAGAAGCACCGGAGATAAAACCTGCCGTCGTCGGACTCAGTTTTGGTCGAACACTATCAACCCGACATCCAATCGGGTAATTGAAACACTCCTCTGATTCTTTTTAGTCTGTAGAATGAAAGCCCTAACCTAATTAGTGCTTACATTGTCGAATTAAATCATGGACCGATTTCTAGGGTTCATACGAAACCCGTTTAATCGAATATTCTAAACGTATTATTAATTCAATCAATTCACACCTGTAGATTCGCAACAACTCACAGAGTAAAAGCCCTTTATCAATTTAACATTCTATCATCGAAGTTTTCATAATCCGAATTCTAGGGTTCGTCCTTATTCAATTTGGGGATTTCGAACCTAGGGTTATTCAAAATGAAATTGAACTATATGGTTAGTTTCGCAAACAATTACACTTTAAAAGCCCCATCTTAATTGGAACATTTATCATCGATTTCACAGCTATCTGATAAATAGGGTTCTTCGCCGGGATTGGTTAATCGAACTCTAACCTCGGCACTATTTTAATTCAATTAATTTATGAGGATAGGTTCGCAATCCATCACTCTTTGAAAGCCCCATGAAATCATCAACTGTTATTACAAGATTTTATCAAATTGATTCTGTGTTCAAGACTAGGGTTTCGGCAATTGATTTGGAAATTAACGACCCTATGATTGATGATATTCAAATTAAACTCTCGCACACACTCGTCTATACTCGATTTTAAAAACCCCTGAACTTTGGATTCGAATCGTGATCGATTTGGTGGGTTTTGGGATTGATTTGGTTCCGGTTTCGCGTAAAAAGGAAGAACACCCGTTAGTTGTTTGTTAAAAGCCTTTGGATCCGGTATCTAACGCGATACCCTAGCGGGCGAGACTGGTTAGAGACTTGTGCGTGTGTGGGAGAGACCTGGGTTCGAGACCGGGCTCCGACAATTCATTTTTAAGCCACTTTTTGGTATATTTAAATATTAAAAATCAAACCCTATATTATTATAATAATATATAAATGAGTTTTAGCCCCGGGAAACAACCCGTATGCTAAGGTTTGAAATTTGTAACCAATTCTACTAGTATAACCAATTCTACTAGTATTTCCACTTTAAAAAAAATATGTATTTATGTATTTTTCAAACCGTAATCTCGTATAAAATAATATAAGCATATTATTTTCAACCCGTAACCAATATTAATAAAATAATATATAAATTATATTATTTCCCTAATATGTGTAAACAACTCAAACGCATGAAAACAATTATTTAATTATTATCCGTTATCAACATTCGGCGCGTGACGCAAATTCCCTAAGATAGATATAATAAGATATGTATATATTTATATAGATAAAGCTTCGTCGACACTTTTGTTTATTCCTAAATCCTTAGAATGCGTTAGGACATTCTAACTTTCCGTGTCGTCGTCACAATTCCCATTATTATCTCTAATTTATGTGTTTATAATTTTAGGGCATTCGTAAGTCGTTTGAGACTTACACTCGTGGTTCCAACTTATCCTTTGTGTGATACTACCTACAACGCAACGCAGGTGAGTTTTCACGGCCCCTTTTTACTGTTTTAACTTGTGGGAGAAAACATGATTAAACGATTTTGAGATTTTGTAATTCATATAATATCAATGTTAAAGCTAAGCGTAACACGCTATCACAGAAAGTCCTCAACTTACATCGGACCGTTAATATGGATCTTAGCGAGGTAATATTTAGTATTACTACTGGGTTTGACAAATCCCACCCGCGTTAGTCGCGCTAACTCGATTAGAGATCGAACGGGTGAAATGTTAGCCTACTCACACCGCCAGTGTTGATAGACCTGGCAGGAGGCAAATAAACAAACATTCAGCTTCGGTTGCGAGCGCTTGAGTTAAACATGAGCATAGGTTAGCTACCTATAGATACATACTGAATGAACATAAATCTGGTAAACGCTTATTTACATATATTGAAACCTGTGAACTCACCAACCTCGTTTTGACATATTTTCTTACATGTTTTCTCAGGTCGCTAAGATAAGACACAGGTGCACATTAGGGCATGCATGGAATTCAACTATTTTGATTATGACTTATTTATACTTGTTTGGATTATTTTGTACTATACTTGATTTGGTTGGAGTTTTGGACTATTGTTTTGGGCGCGTGTGTTTTGCGCATTTACTTTCTTTACGCTTCCGCATTGAAACTCTGATTATTATGATGTTTTCATTTTGAGTCCCATGTAGAGTCGTTCAAAGTAACTAATGTCTGAGATCCTGGTTCGTCACTTTTCCAAACGGTAAAACTCTGTTAGTTGAAATTGGGGGTGTGACAGATTAGGTATAAGATGATTCAGAATCATTTGAAGAAACCTAGGGTACAAAAGAAACCCTTGACCAGCAGGTGGAGTAATATGTGCCACTAACTCCTTATAAAAATACTGAGCAAAGTTGAACCCTCTGTTCAAAGTAAGAGCCACCATTACAGGTTGTAGTGAGGTCTTTAAACCATCGGTTCTAGCTTTTCTAGGAGATAGACATTGAATAATAACATGCATAGAGTATCTCCATTGTCCTACTAGACCACATTTCCTTGCTTGAGTATCATTTGCTCGTCCTCTGTAACCCATTCTTTGAAAACAACCCATAATCAATGTAGATGGTAAACCTAGAAGTTTTTCATCATTACCTCCAAGATGTAAAGCCTGACGAATAGTGTCAACAAAAATTGCTACTTCAGTGTTGTTGACAGTAGCTCTAATAACATTTGGATCAACAATACAGTCATGTTGTGCTGTATCCCAGAACTGTTGAATGTAATTCAAGCTGATGCAGGGATTTGCAGAAACAACAACATTTATCCTTGATCTATTCAGAAAATTAATGATTTGCCGGTAATTCACATCTTCAGACATATTTCGATCCACCAATGCCACCTGGTTATGTTTATATTCATCTCGACGATCCATCTGTACAAAGTAAAAATGACATAGCAAAACCACACACAAAACATGTTAAAACACAATACAAACAATAACAAAAAAAATTAAAAACAAAAAGAATACACCACAAAAAAATTTTGCTAAGTAAAAATCACTTCTGTCCCCTGAGGCGAACTTATTAAGTTCGCTTAGAGTTGCAAGAGGCGAACTTAAGTTCTCTCCAAGCTTAGAAAACCAATTAGAAATCAAAAACCTTTCCAAAGATGAAATCCGATGTTAAAAACAGACACAACTTGATCTAAACATGTCACACCCCGACCGATGGCGGAATCATCGGGGCGGGACATGTAAGACTGTTCATGAGCACAAGGTTGACTAGATTGTAATATATTAAATCCATTCCCATTCAAACAAACACGAAACAAGTTCAAAGTACATAATGAAATACAATTTGTCTTTGATTTAATATTACTAGGTCCAAAGCCTATGTGTAGCATGTCTTGATCAAACTCAAATGAAATCACCTGAAACATGAATAAAATAAAGTCAACTAAAAAGTTGGTGAGTATAACACAAGTTTGTACATAGATAGCATATAGTTTGTAAACCAAATCCTTTACATAACATGATAAATAAGGCATTTATGGGGAGCAGCTATTGTGTAACCAAACGTACAATCAAACCTTTGTAACTAGCATGCAAAACAAAGTGTGTTGTCGGTTTCAATCACCGCGTACCATGGGTGGGTTTGTCAGACTCAATAGATCTATCATTGAAAACCGTCGGCTTGTATAGTTAATGATTGCACATAATAGCATACAAGAGGTTAACACACCTAGCACTCGGGCATAAAGCTCAAATTGCACACATGAATGTAAATAGGATTTGTACTTGTGTTGTTTGCGTAAATGTAAACATGTAAGTTGAATAGTGTTCATGTTTTACCCCAAAAATGTAAAAGAGTAAAAAGGGGGTTGTGAATACTCACTTGTTTCGAAGGCGTAGCTAGCACAAATACTAAATAGTATAATGATCCTTGAGATGCACAAGATAACCTAAAGTGTAATATATTGCATTAATAATGCACAATAGTCTAAGTCTAAGTCTATGGTTGAATTGGATGGAGTTAGTGATTTGGTACTTGAAAGTAAAATAGAAGATTCGAAATGAATATTTTTAGAACATTTTAAATAAGGTTTGATTTTGGGATAATTACTTAAGTAAATTAAATAATTATAGTTTATGGAAATAACGTAGGTATTATATGTAATTTAGTATAATTAAATAAATGTTTTTGTTTAGTTATAGATCAAATAAATAATTATTAACTTATTCATTTATTTATAAAATGTAACTTAAACATAACAATATTATTTAAGAGTAGAGTTTATGAATTAAATGTTGAACTTTAAATAATTTCCATTTATTTTAAGATTAAATATTTGATCTTTTCTAAATAAACAATAATACAGATTTTTATAATTTCAATCATTTTTATTTTAAAAATAAATCTGAAATATTATTTGTAAAAAGAAATAAAAATTATAAATATTCTGTCAACACACACGACCGCGCCTAGACAGGGCACGACCGTGCTCGGACCACGGGTGCGATCGCGCTACCCAGGGCGCGACCGTGTTGATCAACAGAGGACATAGTTAAGTAAATCACTAGGCACGACCGTGCCTTGGACAGGCACGCCCGTGTCTATGCTTCTGGGGCACGACCAAGTCTAGCCAACGAGCATGACTGTGTCTGAGCAGGAGGCACGACCGCGCTAGAAGTCGGCACGACCGCGTCTCCCGAGGCACTACCGCGCTAGATGATTAGCGCGACCGTGTCTCTTTCAAAACAGACACGAATTGGTTGATCCTTATATTGATGGAGTCGGGATTGATAGGGCTTTCATTCACAAGATTATTATGAGTCTTTTGGTGTAGATTAATTGCTTTTAAAACATGTTAAAGTCATATTCGATTAAGCCATTTTGGAATGAAACATAGATTCTGATTCGGGATGATTACTATAATGGAAGCCCAAATTAATATGGGGCTTTTGATATATGGATTGAAACGAACAAGAGGAATGATTCAATTACCTAAAACAGAAAGGAATTGATAGCGATCGGTAGAAGGGAGTTCTGGCGACGGAGAAAGTGGCTTCCGGCGGCTTCTGCTGCTATTCCGGCTGTTCCAACTCATTCAGCAACCTTAGAGATGATTGGAGGATTGAGTTTCTTGATTATTTGGTAGCAACGGGATCGAAAATAATGATTCGAGGCTTGGGAGAAATATTGGATGGCTTTTCTTGAGAGAATTTGCAATTGGATGATAGTAATCGAAATAGACGATTATTTTCTTTGATACAGGAAATGAAACGCACATAGGATTCGAATTCGAACGACCAAGCGTTTTGAAACTGCATTTACGTTTTGACTGTTACTCAGGCGCGACCGTGCCAATAATAGACGCGACCGTGCCAGACGAGGCGCGACCGTGCCAACACGTGACGCGACCGTGCCTACTAGGGTTTCTGGTTATTTACAGATTCAGCCCTTGCAACTTCAACTTTGACAGAATTAGCTTGGTTAGGATTTAACAGAAAATTAACGGGATTACTAACTGTATTAACTCTAGGAGGTGTTACCACATAATTAAGAGTTCTATATCTTCGAATTGAATACAATCGGCTAACAATTAATGAGGTGTAGGTTTGAACAAGTATATGATTTAATGTCGTATTGTTATTTTATTAATTAAAATAAATTCAAATAGGGTCGGAAAATCAGGAATTGTACAGTCTCCCCATGTTAAGGGAATTTCGTCCCGAAATTTAATTAATGGAGGCTGCTAAGATCAAGAAGGAGGAGGGAGTTTTTGATTCTCGCTGAATTTTGATTGTTGGATTTCAAAGGGGTGTAACGGTTGACATTGTTTAAGAAGAAGATTGGACGAATAATAAAATGAAGGTGAGATGTATTATTTGAAATGGAAATGGGGGGAAATTTTAAAATTTTGAGTTCGTGTAAGATGTAGACTAATGTGCTCAAAATTGTTAAAGGGTAAAAGATTTCACAAACATTGGTCTAGGTCAAAACTTCACGTGACACGAACAACGCTACTTTTGATAATATGATAGGACACTTATATATAGGAAGTACCATAGGCGTATCCACCATACCCTTGTCATATCACATCAGTCTCGTCGTTACATATCATGATAAGTTTTAGGTCACAACACACTACAAAATTTCACTATAGTTTCCATGCGCTGATTTTTATAATTCCGTGTGCACCCGTAATTATTCAAATCATCGTATGGTCCGTATAGATTATTCCATTGTGTGCGGGTAAGGGCACAATTTCACTATTATCACGTCTATTGTTTACACATAAAAGTCGCTAACAATTAATTATGCATCAAATCAGATAAGTTTGTAACCAAAGAGTAGTAAAGTAGTAACACTGAAAGTTTTTTAGCTTGCTCGTGTTTGAACTAGAATACGTCAAACCCCGAGGCGTCTAAATGTATCATGGTCTTCAACTTTGGTGTACAAAGTGCATGACCATGTCTTGTGTATAATGAAATCGATCCATTGTAATAATTGTAAGCAAATTTTGTTTCGAGTATATAGTAAGCACATAAGTCTCATGTATGTAAAGTAAACAATTTAGCATCTTGTATTTTGTAATCGGTAAACCATAACGTGTAATGTAAACAACATAGTATTATGTGTATCGAAGGAAATGGACCTCATGTATAGTGTTAGCAACGTAGCATCATGTATCTTGTATAGTGTACACCGTTTAGTATAAAGTACTTTGTAATCAAACAAGTTTCATGTACAGTGTGGTCAATCTAGAATTATGTATCAATGAAGCAATTCTTATGTATCACGTAGATTGTAAACAATCTAAGTTCCGTGTATCATGTGCTCGATCCAATAGCATATGTATTGCAAATAAACATGTTTCGTGCATTATGTGATCAATCGAGCAAATTGTAATTTGTAGGCAACTAGTTTCATGTATCATGTGGTTGCGTTGGGTATATTGTAAACGGGCATACATGAGTTTTGAACTTCGCGTGCGATGTGTACTAACGGGTTTTGCATGTGATCGAGTGCTGCGGACAAACGTGTTGTTTGGTGTCCTTGATCATGTGGTAGTTAGGTTCAAGTCCTCAAGTCTCATTGATGTTGGTGGGAAAAGGTTAACGTTTACGCGGTATAGATCGTCTCTTGAAGCGTCAAGTGAAAGGTAGTGAGGAGGTTTTGGAATTATTCGGGAATTATGTTTACCAATACGGGCCTTTGTTTGAATATAGAAAGTGGGAAAATGTCTTTGGTTGAAGATATATAAAGTAGTGAGATCAATGAATCGCATATTTTAAATGGATATGCAATTTATGAGAAAATATTTTTTTAACTTAAATTTTCAACTATTGGCTAAATAAGTTGTAGTATATTAATTTAGCCAACTTTAGAAATATTTACTTTAATGAAGAAAAATTAAAATTATTTATCAGTAGAAAGAAATTAATATTTTTATAAAAATGGTTGCATTAACCTTTCCTATTAGGTAAAAAGTTTTATGGAAAATTTATGTTTTTGGTATTATCTAAAATTTCGTTAAACATTTTATTTAAACAAGATAACGAGGTTTTGTTTAAAAAAAAAATAGGATGATTTATTTAAGGAAAGAGATTGTTGGTAATGTACTAAATCATGTTGAATGAAAGAAGTAATATTTGAGAAGGTTTGATGAAAATATAACAGGTGTAATTTACGTTCCACGGATCAAATCAATGAAAAATAACTGTAGAGTTGAAATATATGGAATTGACTGAATACTGAAATGTTAAACATTATTCAAAACATAGGGTAATGGTTTTCAAATTGAAAATTTAAAGGAAATCAGTAGAAGCTTCTTCTAACGTCTCAGGTAGCTTTCCACTAGGAAGAAAATAATCGCCAAGATGAACACCGCTATGGTCACTCTAGTAGTAGATCTGGCTTCAGCCCTGGCGGTCTCCGTGCGATGCTCTTGAACTTCCTTTTCGAGGATGGAGATCAACTCCTTTTGGTACCCTAATTGGTTTGCTAGACTATCAATTCTTTGTCCTTGTAAATCGTGTATTATCCCCTGCTCTAACCTTTGCCTCTCAAATTCTGAGGTTCTTACATATTGATGGAGGTCATGGGTTGGAATCCCCATAACACCAGTGGGTGCTATGGTTTGTCTTACCCAAGGGTTAGGATGGTATGGGTCGGGCATTAGGTATGGGTCTCTTAGTGGGGGTGGCAATTGATTGTGGAGGTGTGGTGTATGATATGGGTTTATGGGTACGGGTGATCCAGGTGTTCGAAGTCTCGGGTCGGTGTTCCCAATCCCGTACGCCCTTACATCGAACCTTGGCCTAGCGGGTGGGGGTGTTGGTGATCGATAAACGGGTGTCTCCGTGTCTTCTTCCCAATCAGATTCTGATCCAGGACGGTAAACCGGGGAGGGAGGAGCGTAGGAGTCCATGTCTAACAGAAAAATAATGAAAAAGTTGTAAGTGATAATGAAATATGAAGTGTCAAATATAGAAGTTCTTATGGGTTTTAGAGTTTGACTAGTCATAACGCCGAACCTTCACGATAGTATTTTAGAAATACACTTGACCTATAAGTAATGTATCCCTAAGGAGAATTCCCAGGAAAGAGGGGTGGGTCACTAAGACACACTTAAGTACCCTATCTTTCCTTAGCCAGAATTCCTCTTGGGCTTACACACTCTTCCAGCCATCATGTATTAATAATACTATTGTTGGGCTCATGGTTAAGATGAGAATTGTTGTGGACTGGGCTTTGAGGCCCAAGGTAAGATTTATACATTTAAGTGGGCTTCTTCTTCTTGAAGGTAGATGGGCTTCTTGGTTTATTATTGGTGGACATTAGGCCCAATAATTTAAGTCTTTGCTCATAAAGGTGATGGTATCATGTATGGGAGTCTAAATGTGTATGAACAATTTGGTGAGTATGTGTGTGTGTCAACTTAGGATAGTGTTTAAATGATTTAAGTAGGTAGCTATGAATAGAAGGAAGAGTTGACACATAAACTATTGAATATTGTATCATGTAATGTAATCATGTAGTATAACATATGAAGATATTCACATAGGAAATATTCATATAGCATGTAGGTAGTAATGAGTGTAGGCACAAGAGTTATCAAGTAGTGTGACACATAAGTCATTATGTATTGTATGTAGTGTGAGTACTTAGGTTGGCATGTAAGAAAAAAAAAATAATCACACATGAATTGATAATGTAACATGTAGTAGTATAGCATTGTATGGGTGTCCTAAAGTTATAGTCTAGGTCAAGAGTGTCTAATAACCTAGTTCCCTATAACCAAGGCTCTGATACCAATCTGTCACACCCCGACCGATGGCGGAATCATCGGGGCGGGACATGTAAGACTGTTCATGAGCACAAGGTTGACTAGATTGTAATATATTAAATCCATTCCCATTCAAACAAACACGAAACAAGTTCAAAGTACATAATGAAATACAATTTGTCTTTGATTTAATATTACTAGGTCCAAAGCCTATGTGTAGCATGTCTTGATCAAACTCAAATGAAATCACCTGAAACATGAATAAAATAAAGTCAACTAAAAAGTTGGTGAGTATAACACAAGTTTGTACATAGATAGCATATAGTTTGTAAACCAAATCCTTTACATAACATGATAAATAAGGCATTTATGGGGAGCAGCTATTGTGTAACCAAACGTACAATCAAACCTTTGTAACTAGCATGCAAAACAAAGTGTGTTGTCGGTTTCAATCACCGCGTACCATGGGTGGGTTTGTCAGACTCAATAGATCTATCATTGAAAACCGTCGGCTTGTATAGTTAATGATTGCACATAATAGCATACAAGAGGTTAACACACCTAGCACTCGGGCATAAAGCTCAAATTGCACACATGAATGTAAATAGGATTTGTACTTGTGTTTTTTGCGTAAATGTAAACATGTAAGTTGAATAGTGTTCATGTTTCACCCCAAAAATGTAAAAGAGTAAAAAGGGGGTTGTGAATACTCACTTGTTTCGAAGGCGTAGCTAGCACAAATACTAAATAGTATAATGATCCTTGAGATGCACAAGATAACCTAAAGTGTAATATATTGCATTAATAATGCACAATAGTCTAAGTCTAAGTCTATGGTTGAATTGGATGGAGTTAGTGATTTGGTACTTGAAAGTAAAATAGAAGATTCGAAATGAATATTTTTAGAACATTTTAAATAAGGTTTGATTTTGGGATAATTACTTAAGTAAATTAAATAATTATAGTTTATGGAAATAACGTAGGTATTATATGTAATTTAGTATAATTAAATAAATGTTTTTGTTTAGTTATAGATCAAATAAATAATTATTAACTTATTCATTATTTATAAAATGTAACTTAAACATAACAATATTATTTAAGAGTAGAGTTTATGAATTAAATGTTGAACTTTAAATAATTTCCATTTATTTTAAGATTAAATATTTGATCTTTTCTAAATAAACAATAATACAGATTTTTATAATTTCAATCATTTTTATTTTAAAAATAAATCTGAAATACTATTTGTAAAAAGAAATAAAAATTATAAATATTCTGTCAACACACACGACCGCGCCTAGACAGGGCACGACCGTGCTCGGACCACGGGTGCGATCGCGCTAGCCAGGGCGCGACCGTGTTGATCAACAGAGGACATAGTTAAGTAAATCACTAGGCACGACCGTGCCTTGGACAGGCACGCCCGTGTCTATGCTTCTGGGGCACGACCAAGTCTAGCCAACGAGCATGACTGTGTCTGAGCAGGAGGCACGACCGCGCTAGAAGTCGGCACGACCGCGTCTCCCGAGGCACGACCGCGCTAGATGATTAGCGCGACCGTGTCTCTTTCAAAACAGACACGAATTGGTTGATCCTTATATTGATGGAGTCGGGATTGATAGGGCTTTCATTCACAAGATTATTACGAGTCTTTTGGTGTAGATTAATTGCTTTTAAAACATGTTTAAAGTCATATTCGATTAAACCATTTTGGAATGAAACATAGATTCTGATTCGGGATGATTACTATAATGGAAGCCCAAATTAATATGGGGCTTTTGATATATGGATTGAAACGAACAAGAGGAATGATTCAATTACCTAAAACAGAAAGGAATTGATAGCGATCGGTAGAAGGGAGTTCCGGCGACGGAGAAAGTGGCTTCCGGCGGCTTCTGCTGCTATTCCGGCTGTTCCAACTCCTTCAGCAACCTTAGAGATGATTGGAGGATTGAGTTTCTTGATTATTTGGTAGCAACGGGATTGAAAATAATGATTCGAGGCTTGGGAGAAATATTGGATGGCTTTTCTTGAGAGAATTTGCAATTGGATGATAGTAATCGAAATAGACGATTATTTTCTTTGATACAGGAAATGAAACGCACATAGGATTCGAATTCGAACGACCAAGCGTTTTGAAACTGCATTTACGTTTTGACTGTTACTCAGGCGCGATCGTGCCAATAATAGACGCGACCGTGCCAGACGAGGCGCGACCGTGCCAACACGTGACGCGACCGTGCCTACTAGGGTTTCTGGTTATTTACAGATTCAGCCCTTGCAACTTCAACTTTGACAGAATTAGCTTGGTTAGGATTTAACGGAAAATTAACGGGATTACTAACTGTATTAACTCTAGGAGGTGTTACCACATGATTAAGAGTTCTATATCTTCGAATTGAATACAATCGGCTAACAATTAATGAGGTGTAGGTTTGAACAAGTATATGATTTAATGTCGTATTGTTATTTTATTAATTAAAATAAATTCAAATAGGGTCGGAAAATCAGGAATGTTACAAAACACCTCAACGAACCTTTAGCAATCATCAATTTCAAATACAACACATATCATATCAAGATTTAGATCCCCAACAGTCGTAGCAACATAAACCGTAACCTAGATCTTAACACAGCTTGATTCGAACAATTTGATGGATAAAAGAACATGATTCTACCTTGGTTTGATGAACAAAGCCTTGAATAACCAGAAACTAAGATCAACAACACAGATCCAAACACTCCTTTCACACTCAGAACAAGTTCGCTTAAAACACTAAGTTCGCGTAAAACAAGATTTCAGAGAAAAAATGAACAAGTTCGCTTCAAACCAACAACATAAGCCACAGGCATTAAGTTCGCTTACCAGGCGAACATAATAAGTTCGCTTACCAGGCGAACATAACCTAGGCGAACAAAATAAGTTCGGTTGTTCTCCACACTTATAGAAATATTTCAACTTTTTATACTTCTCTCCCTCAATTTGTTTTGTCAATCACCAGGAACCTGTATCCAAACCAATCCCGAACCTTTTAATAAATAAAATTTGGAATTCTCACAGAAGCATGACAGAAAATCTTTTTGTATTTTATCTATACAAACTTGAAAACACATATTTTTGGTTTTTCTCTATACAAACTGAAATGAAATAAACTGTAAACAATAAAGAAAATATTTTTTGAACACCATGAGCAAGAAGATCATATCAGTATACATGATATATCAATCACACGACTTGGATTAAACAATCCGTATATCAAGATAATTTGGTATCCTATGCCATTCTTTCAAGTCTCCATTTTACAGACTTTCATATCTTGCATGTAATGATACGCGATAAACATTCAAAGAAAACAAGATCAGGCTATGACACACAAATTTAGATTATCAAAATTATAAGAGTTGAAACTAAAAGCATCTCATTCCCACTTTCTTGTGAGTTAAGGTACCATTTAAGTATGAAATACAACATGTACCCCACTAGTATGCCAACAGAAAGTAAATTGCACTATCTTCAAGACATATGAGACTTATGCAAAGATAATATCGATCTCCAGGATGAAACTATGTCAATTAGCATAGGAAAAGAAACAGATACCGAAGGATATAAGGAATCAGAATGATTTAATTGCTTGGCTCTGGATGTAATATTATGATAAATTGTAACAGAAGAATTGTTCAGTAGAATGAATGATTAAAGAATCAATTGATTCAATAATATAGGGTAATGTGATCCAACTGTTGTCACACCCCAACCTGCGGCCGAAACGTCAGGGCAGAACATGTAGACTGTTCATGAGCACAAGGTTGACTAAATTGAAATATATTAATCATTCAAACTCATTGCATAGATTCACGACAAAACAAAACCAAACCAAGTTCATAAAATGAAATACATAAATCCTTTATTAAAATTAACTAGGTCCAAAACTTATGTATAGCAAGTCTTGATCAAAATCACAAATTAGCACCTGAAACATGAATAAAATAAGGTCAACTAAAAAGTTGGTGAGTATACACAGGTTTATACATAAGTAGTGTATAGATGTAAATAATAAAATCCTTACATAACATGATAAAATAAGGTATTTATAGGGAGCAACTATTGTGTAACCAAAGTACAATCGAACCTTTGTAACTAGCATCCAAATTGTGTTGTCGGTAACAATCACCCCAATCTGAGTGGGTTTGTCAGACTCAATAGATCTATCGTTGTTAACCGTCGGCTTGAATAGTTAACGATTGCACATAAATCGCACACAAACAGTTAACACACCTAGCACTCAAACATAAAGCTCAAATTTTACATACATGAATGTAAAGAGGATTTGTGTTTGTGTAGTTTATGTAAATGTAAAAAATTGTGTGTATAGAGTTCATGTTTCACCCCAAAAAGTGTAACAGAGTAAAAGGGGCTATGTAATACTCACTTGAATCAAATGTGTAGCTAATACGAGACTCTAGGTAGCAAAGTGATCATTGAAACTCATAATGTTAACCTAGTGTGTAAAATATATTAAATTAATAATGTGTACTATAGTCTAGGACTAAGTCTATGATTGAAATGGATGTGTGTACGAAGGGTTGGAGTTGTAGGTGTTAGTGGTTTGTACTTGAAAGGTGTTGTATAATAAAAGATTTGAAATGAATAGTTTTAGAATATTTTAATTAGGGTTTGTGTTTAAATAACTAAATAAACTAAATAATTATTATTTATTTAGTTAGTTATAAAAAATAATGTAGGTATTAATTATAACTTAAATAAACAAATGTTGTTTAAATATTGGTTAAATAAATAATTGTTACTTTATTTATTTATTTATAAAGGTATGTAATTATAATTAAATTCTATGCATGATTTACAAAATGTAATTTATATTTAAATGTAATTAAATTCTATGTATGATTTACAAAATATATACAAAATGTAATTTATATTTAAATGTAATTAAATTCTATGTATGATTTACAAAATATAATTTATATTTAAATGTAATTAAATGCTATGTATGATTTACAAAATGATAATTAATTGTATTTAATTAGAAAGTAAGTTTTTTTAGTGTTAGAAATAAAGTTTAAATTTTATAAAACTTTGTATAAAGTGTTTATAAAAATTGTCACCAAATTTTATAAATAATTTACTCAAAATAGATACATAATTTAAATTGAGTATTCAATAAATAATTTTATAGAAATAGAGATTTTAAGCAAAAGTTGTAAAACTGGTTTAATTTTGTTCTAATAATTGTAAAGTTTATAAAAATAATTTTTTTATAATTTTTGAAGCCTTAAAAACGGTTTTAAAAATTAAACAGACCACAGGGACTCGAACCCGGATCTGTGCTGGGTGTGCCGGACAAAACAAACCACTAGACCAGGAGGCGGTTGCGGTGATTGAATTGGATTCCGAATCGTTTTAACCTGCAACTGAGTTGGGTCCGGGTTTGGGTTTTTAACGAGGTGCAAAAAGCCGGATAGTCATGCGGGCCGTGCGTTTCGAACCCACACCACATGGTCCGATGGTGCGTGGTCTTAACCAGTCGGACCGGGTGGTTCGCTGATTATAACAGGAACACAAAAATTTAAATACTAAAAATTAAATTCATCAAATCCCCAAATCAGAAAACGCAAGAACACGACACGAACTAAAGTCGCAATTGAGTTCGATGCGTAATATGATTGCGAGTTGATAAGGGGCTAATGATCGGGACTTGATTACGATTCTAATGATCTAAAACTTACTCGTTAAGATTGGGCAACGAGTGCAGACGGCTTCGAGTTTGCTACGGCTGTTCTTGATGATCGACAGGCGTCCAGAGGTGAAATGCGGATTAATCAAAGGTTGGGAGAGTTTGTGTGGAGGTATGCGCGAGTGAGAGAGAGGTTTAATTTGATTAATTTTGCGTATAATAACCGATTTGATTTCAATTTGTCCGTAATGGTTACGGGCGACTGATTACGCGTTAATCCATCGATTTGGGAGTGAATTGGGTCTGATAATGGTTCAGATAAACTCGAGATTGACTGGTGAGTGAATCGCGGGATTAGGACGCGTTAATTTCTTGAATAGAATGTGGATTGATACGGATTTTGACTATCCGTTCGAAATTTGAATCTACCGCTTAATCGATAGAAATGAGTTGTTATTTGGGTCGAGATTGGGTCGATTTTTGTTTGTGTAACCATGAGGAGTCCAAACCAACCAGAAATCGGTCGAAAGCAGCCTTGGATTATCATGAATTTGGGCTGCTTTGACTTTTAAAAGTCAACCGGATCATGGGAAAGTCAAAATTGATGTTTAAGAGTCAAAATTGAAAATGTGGGTTCAATTGCTTGAGGGTTCAAATGTTTTAGGGTCCAATCAAATGTAGAACCACTTGTAAATTTGGTGTAACGCATAAGTCTAATTATATATATATATATATAAATATATGTATATATATAGGGACTCTAAAATCAATGAGGGTGGAATTTGTGAATTTGCATTTGATAATTTAGGGTTTATATAACCATTTCACTAAGCTTGAAATTCATACATGCTTTTATGAAAACATGAAAATCAGAAAGGTTACAGTATCCCCATGTTGAGGGGATTTCGTCCCGAAATTTAGCTAGTAGAGGCGACTAGGTCAGCAAAAAGGTGCGGGTACTTGAGCTTCATTTGGTCCTCACGTTCCCAAGTAAACTCGGGTCCTCGCTTAGATTCCCAACGAACTTTGATAATAGGAATACGGCTTTGCTTGAGTTGTTTGATTTCACGATCCATAATTTCTATGGGTCTCTCAACGAAGTGCATCATTTCGTCAATGCGCACATCGTCAAGAGGTATATGGAGTTTCTCACCAGCAAGACACTTCTTTAGATTGGACACATGAAATGTAGGATGAACATTGCCAAGTGATGGGGGTAACTCGAGTTTGTAAGCCACTTTCCCAATTCTTTCAAGGATCTTGAATGGACCCACACAGCGAGGTGCTAACTTGCCTTTCTTTCCAAAACGGATCACACCCTTCCACGGAGACACCTTTAGAAGAACAAGGTCATCGACTTGGAATTCCAAGGGTTCCGTCGCTTGTCGGCATAACTCTTTTGCTGACTCCTTGCTACTCGAATGTTGTCACGGATTTGAATGATCTTGTCAGATGTTTCTTGAATTAGTTCGGGACCGGTGATTTGTGCTTCACCAATTTCATTCCAACAGATAGGAGAACGACACTTACGACCATAGAGAGCTTCAAGTGGAGCCATGTTGATACTTGTGTGGTAGATGTTGTTGTAAGAGAACTCAACTAGGGATAGATGTGAATCCCAATTGCCACCAAAATCAATTACACAAGCTCTAAGCATGTCCTCAAGGGTTTGGATTGTTCGCTCGGTCTGACCATCAGTTTGGGGATGGTAAGCCATGCTCAAATCTAATCGTGTGCCAAGAGCAGATTGGAGAGATTGCCAGAAATGGGAGGTGAACCGAGCATCTCTATCGGAGATTATGTTTAAGGGAACACCGTGACAGCTCACAATTTCGTCGATGTAGATTCGGGCCAATTTCTCCACCCGATAGTCTTCACAGATAGGAAAGAAATGAGCAGATTTGGTGAGGCGGTCAATGATCACCCAGATGCTATCATAACCACTTGAGGTGCGAGGGAGTTTGGTAATGAAATCCATAGCTAAGTTCTCCCTTTTCCACACGGGAATTTTCGGTTGTTCAAGTAAACCGGAAGGACGTTGGTGTTCGGCCTTGACTTTGGAGCAAGTTAGACAGTTGGGAACATAGAGAGCAATGCCCTTCTTCATACAGGGCCACCAATATTGTTGGCGAAGGTCTTGGTACATTTTTTCCGCACCAGGATGAACAGAATAACGAGTCTTGTGGGCCTCGTTCATGAGAAATGCACGGAGATCATCGCGATCGGGAATCCAAATACGATTCAAGTAATAAAGTAAGCCATTAGGTTTTGTTTCAAGCTGAAGTTCAACACCACACGACATTTCCTCGTACATGTTACCCTCGGTGACTGACCGAGACGTGTTGAGCTTCTAGGATGTGATTTTGAATGTCGGTTTGAATTCAGACACAAAGAAGCATGACATGGTCCTTTTGACTCAAAGCGTCGGCTACAACATTCGCTTTGCCGGGGTGGTAACGAATCTCGCAGTCATAGTCGTTAAGGAGCTCAACCCAACGTCGTTGCCTCATATTGAGTTCTTTTTGGTTAAAGATGTGTTGGAGACTTTTGTGGTTGGTGAACACCACACATTTTTTGCCATAGAGGTAATGTCTCCAAATCTTCAATGCGAATACGACCGCACCCAATTCGAGGTCGTGCGTCGTATAATTATTTTCATGAATCTTAAGTTGCCTTGATGCATAAGCGATTACCTTGCCTCGTTGCATGAGGACACAACCGAGACCTTGGTTGGAGGCATCACAGTAGACAACTAGATCATCATTCCCATCAGGGAGAGTCAAAATTGGAGCATTGCACAACTTTTGCTTGAGAGTTTGGAAAGCTTCTTTTGCTTTGGACCCCATTCATAAGGTTTACCTTTGTGAGTCAAAGCGGTGAGAGGAACAACAATCTTAGAGAAATTTGAAATGAAACGACGATAATATCCCGCAAGACCAAGAAATGAACGAACTTCGGTGGGGGTCTTAGGGGCATTCCAATTCTTAACAGCTTCGATCTTAGCAGGGTCAACATGAATTCCCTTTTCGTTGACGATATGACCCAGGAATTGAACCTCCTTTAGCCAAAATTCACATTCTGAGAACTTGGCATATAGTTGCTCTTTCCTCAAGAGGTCCAAAACCAATTTAAGGTGTTGCTCATGATCGGCTTTAGTCTTGGAGTAGATTAAGATATCATCAATGAAGACGATCACGAATTTACCAAGGTACAGTTTACACACACGATTCATGAGGTCCATGAAAACCGCGGGTGCATTGGTTAGCCAAAAAGGCATGACGATAAACTCGTAGTGACCATACCTTGTTCGGAAGGTAGTCTTTGGGATATCTTCCTCTTGTACACGGAGTTGGTGATAACCAGATCGAAGATCAATCTTCGAGAAGCAAGTAGAACCTTGAAGTTGATCAAAGAGATCATCAATTCTAGGCAAGGGATAGCGGTTTTTGATGGTGAGCTTGTTGAGCTCGCGGTAGTCAATGCACATACATAATGATCCATCCTTCTTTTTGACGAATAAGACGGGTGCACCCCACAGTGAATGACTTGGACGGATGAAACCTATGTCGGAGAGCTCTTGGTGTTGACTTGCAAGTTCTTGTATTTCAGAAGGTGCAAGACGGTAAGGAGCTCTAGCCACGGGGTTAGCTCCGGGTACAAGTTCAATGCGAAATTCTACTTCAGGAATACGTCGGGAAAGTCCCGAATGATGGGGATGTGTTGAATACCCTTCTCTTTGACATCCTTTTGAACAATATGGGCTAGGAAGGCTACGTACTTCTTTCATAGGTACTTTTGGGCGGTAGTGCATGACATTAACTTGAGTCCTTTACAAGGCTTTTCACCAAAGACTCTTAATGGTTCTCCTGATGGAAGAGGTATTCGGATGCACTTCTCAAAACAGATGACTTCGGCATGGTGATTTGACAGCCAATCCATGCCTATGATGATATCAAAACATCATAGTGGCATTGGCACAAGGTTGATTTGAAACGTATAATCATTAAGTTCTAGGGAGCAGTCACGGATAACGGAGTCAATTGTAAGGGAGTCACCGTTTGCGACTTCGACAGTGAAGGTTTTCTCTAATTTGGATCGTGTTTTTGCAAGTAAGGGTTCAAAGTTAAGTGACACAAAACTTTTATCTGCACCGGTATCAAATAAAATGGAGGCATATTGACTATTAACAAGGAACGTACCGTTGACCACATCATTGTTAGCCTGAGCTTCATTGGCGTTTATGTGGAAAGCACGCCCACGAGCCCCGCCTTGTTTAGCATTGATGAAATTCGGGCATTGGTCACGGAAATGATTCGGGTTACCACATTCATAACAAGCACGCCTATTTGCAATAGCGGGAACACCTTGATTAGCCACTTGTTGGTTGGTTCGGTTTGGTGGGTTGACTTGACCTGCAAGTGCCTTGGCTCTACAAACATTGACCATATGGCCATATTTCCCACATTGGGTGAAAAGGCGACAGGGAATGTTCTGGAGGTGGTGATAATTGCATGTGGCATAGAGTGGGTAGATCCTAACATACGGCTTCTTGGCTGGTGCCTGAGCCATGGGGCAACTTTGGTAACAGGGATAGCAGGAGTGACCACAGCATAATTTTTAGCCTTTCTTTTCTTATTATTGTGGTAGGGTTCAGTTTTGGCTTCTATGATGTGTGCAGGAGGGGTTGTGGTTTCGGGAACTTTCTTGTGCCTTTTCTAGTCAGAGTCCCTGCTTTCACATGGTTGTCGGTTAAAGTCGCAGATAGGCGGATGGCATCTTCGAGTGTTGCGGGATTTCTCCCTAAGACAATATCCTGAATCTGCCTAGGTAATCCACAAATGTACTTCTCAATACAGCGGGATAAAGGTGTGACCATATGGGGCACAAGGAGACTCAACTCATGGAACCGAGTTGTATAATCCAGACTCTCACCCCTGTCTTGGGTAAGATCCCAAAACTCAGCTTCCAGTTTCTTCACCTCATTCCGAGGGCAGAACTCTTCAGTCATTAGTCTCTTAACCTCAGCCCATGGTAAGGCCATTGCTACCTCCATGCCTTTAGTTCTCTTTTCCCTATTCCACCACGTGAGTGCCCGTTTTTGAAATACACTTGTGCATGACGAACACGAAGGTTATCAGGGCAGTCACTATTGAGGAAGGTGCCCTCAATACTTTCGAACCATTGAAGGAGTCCTGTGGCTCCCTCGGTACCATAGAACTTAAGAGGATTACATAAGTTGAAGTTCTTGAAGGTGCATTGTGGTGGGTTGGCACCACCACCACCATTAGTTCCATGGTTACCATTTGTGGCCCCATTAGCTTGAGTGAGTTGAGTTACAAGTTGTGCAAGGACAGCAGCAATGTCGGTTATATTGTTGGTCATGGTAGCACGACGGGGAGGTATTCTACAGATTTGCACAACACAAGAGAAGATGTAAGAACTTATGAAAGTTGCTTGGATTTTAAAAAGGGTAAGATAATAAATAAAATAGTCAATCATAGTTTGGGTTGTATTCAAATAGTGATAAAATCACTTGAACACTATGACACATTAAGTTAAATTAAACTCATATAAATTTCAAGGAGAGACATGCTTTAGCCTATAGGTAAACACTCATCTCGGGAATTCCCAGGAAAGCATACAGGTCCCTTGGTTGATTGGGATTTATATGAAATGCTTTCCTAGACAGAAAACCCAAAATACAGGTGTCACCCTTCCAGATTGCACGTGTCCTCAAATAATTAACAAAGTTTAAAAACATTAACGAGGAAATAAAGAAATTTTATAGATTTAGATCCATGAAGTCTCCACATGCTATGATGATAATGACAGAGAAGCAAGTAAGGAGGTTATGAGGCTCTAGGGTATAGGTAGGGATATTGTTTATTTAATTTATTATTTAGGTATAGTCTAATGAGTCATGAATTTTAACAAGTAAGGCATCAAAATGAAATAATAACTAATCATAGTAAGCATGTAGCACATAGCATGTAGCACATAACACAAAATCATTAAGCATGGTATACGTGGGTGTCCTAAAGTTATAGTCTAGGTCAAGGGTGTCTAATAACCTAGTTCCCTATAACCAAGGCTCTGATACCAATCTATCACACCCCAACCTACAGTGAAAACATCGGGGCGGGACATGTAGACTGTTCATGAGCACAAGGTTGATTAATTGAAATATATTAATCATTCAAACTCATTTCATAGATACACGAAAAAACAAAACCAAACCAAGTTCATAAAACAAAATACATAAATCCTTTATTAAAATAAACTAGGTCCAAAACTTATGTATAGTAAGTCTTGATCAAAATCACAAATTAGCACCTGAAACATGAATAAAATAAGGTCAACTAAAAAGTTGGTGAGTATACACAGGTTTATACATAAATAGTGTATAGATGTAAATAATCAAATCCTTACATAACATGATAAAATAAGGTATTTATGGGGAGCAACTATTATATAACCAAAGTACAATCAAACCTTTGTAACTAGCATGCAAATTGTGTTGTCGGTAACAATCACCCCAATCTGGGTGGGTTTGTCAGACTCAATAGATCTATCATTGTTAACCGTCGGCTTGAATAGTTAATGATTGCACATAAATCGCACACAAACAGTTAACACACCTAGCACTCAAACATAAAGCTCAAATTTTGCATACATGAATGTAAAGAGGATTTGTGTTAGAATTTTTTAATTAGGGTTTGGGTTCAAATAACTAAATAAATTAAATAATTATTATTTATTTATTTAGTTATAAAAAATAATGTAGGTATTAAGTATAACCTAAATAAATAATTTTTGTTTAAATATTGATTAAATAAATAATTGTTACTTTATTTATTTATTTATAAAGGTATGTAATTATAATTAAATACTATGTATGATTTATAAAATGTAATTTATATTTAAATGTAATTAAATTCTATGTATGATTTACAAAATGTAATTTATATTTAAATGTAATTAAATGCTATGTATGATTTACAAAATGATAATTAATTGTATTTAATTAGAAAGTATTTTTTTTAGTGTTAGAAATAAAGTTTAAATTTTATAAAACTTTGTATAAAGTGTTTATAAAAATTGTCACCAAATTTTATAAATAATTTACTCAAAATAGATACATAATTTAAATTGAGTATTCAATAAATAATTTTATAAAAATAGAGATTTTAAGAAAAAATTATAAAATTGGTTTCATTCTGTTCTAATAATTGTAAAGTTTATAAAAATAATTTTTTTATAATTTTTAGAGCCTTAAAAACGGTTTTAAAAATTAAACAGACCACCGGGACTCGAACCCGGGTTTGTGCTGGGTGTGCCGGACGAAACAAACCATTGGACCAGCAGGCGGTTCCGGTGATATAATTGGATTCCGAATCATTTTAACCGGCGACTGAGTTGGGTCCGGGTTTGGGTTTTTAACGAGGTGCATAAAGCCGGACAGTCATGCAGGTCGTGGGTTTCGAACACGGCACGAACTCAAGTGGCAATTGAGTTCGATGCGTTATATGAATGCGAATTGATAAGGGGCTAATTATCAGGACTTGATTACGATTCTAATGATTTAAAACTTACTCGTTAAGATTGGGCAACGAGTGCAGACGGCTTCGAGTTTGCTATGGCTGTTCTTGATGATCGACAGGCGTCCAGAGGTGAAATGTGGATTAATCAAAGGTTGGGAGAGTTTGTGTGGAGGTACGCGCGAGTGAGAGAGAGGTTTAATTTGATTAATTTTGCGTACAATAACCGATTTGATTTTAATTTGTCCATAATGGTTACGGGCGACTGATTACGCGTTAATCCATCGATAATGTTTTAGGGTCCAATCGAATGTAGAATCACTTGTAAATTTGGTGTAATTGTATATATGCACGCATAAGTCTAATTATATATATATATATGGATTCTAAAATCAATGAGGGTGGAATTTGTGAATTTGCATTTGATAAATTAGGGTTTATATAACCATTTCACTAAGCTTGAAATTCATACATGCTTTTATGAAAACATGAAAATCATAAAGGTTACAACTGTTATTTGGATATTCAATGGAATCAAGATATTGATCCAAGGGCGAGTATATGTTCCAACAGATGTTGTCAGAAACATATCTTAGTTCAACATCACATTGCATGTTTTTCGGGGCATGGGCAGTGAAGTGAACTGAAAAATTATGCTAATCAATATAGTCTGAAACTAGTCTCATGAATCACTTTAAACCTCATATTCTATATCTGATAATGATCTTTTAACACACACACCCAGGCATAAAATGGGTTCAAATCACAGTTGTAACATATGCAATTATGTTTTCACACTACTAATGGTTCAAAGACGCTTTTAGCCTAATGGTTCAAAACTAAATTATATGCATACACAACACTATCATCTCCTGTTTGTGTAGTCTCTAAAGTTTAGATCAAAAATATATATAATTTAGATATATTAAATAAACATAAAGTACCAACCAGTCAATCTAAGGTCATGTGTGAATGAATATCTACTGATGTACTATCATTTCTTCTCATGCTCAAATGATGTCAGTTTTAAAGTTTTCAATTTGTTTTGAGCTTTTTATGAATAAAAAACTTTTTGACAGTAAATTGAAATGCAGAAATGAAAGAAAGCAATTAAAAAAAATAGAAAAATAAACCTCCATGAGAATTATTTTGAGCAGAAAAAATTATTCGAGATTGATCATACCAATCATCATTATCAGAAATTCAAACCTTGTATGATCAAATGCTTTGGTAAAAAAATCTGCAAGATTGTTATCAGTATGAACTTTCACCAGCTCAATCAACTTTTTATCTACACAATCACGAATAAAATGATATATGATTTCAATGTCCATTGTTTTACTATGCTTAACTAGATTATTTGCTATAGACATTGTGGCATTATTATCAATGAACATGGGGGTGCAAGTGAAATTCAAACCATAGTCACTTAATTCTTGCTAAATCCAAAAAATTTGTGAACAACAACTTGCAGCAGCGATGTATTCTGTTGAAATTGAGAAAGTAGTTTGCTTTTTACATTGCCATGACACAAGACGATTTCCCAAAAATTGGCAACCTCCTATTGTAGATTTCCTGTCCAAACAACAACCTCCAAAATCTGAGTCAGTATATGCATTAAATTCAAAAGTAGAACCATGAGAAAACCATAATCCTAATCTCGGTTTCCCTTTCAGGTACCGAAAAATACGTTTGACTTCAATCAAATGTGATTCCTTTGGTTTTGCTTGAAATTTGGAACAAAGACACACAACAAACATTATATCTGGCCTTGATGTTGTTAAGTACATGAGAGAACCAATCATTGCTCTGTACAATTGACAATCAATATCCTTTCCTTCCGGATCTGGATTCATTTTGTGATTTACAGGAATCAGAGTGTCAAATCGGGTACAGTCTTCCATTTTGAACCGGCTAAAAATGTCTTTCATGTATTTTGACTGATGTATAAAGAAATCATCCTCTTTTTGATTAACTTATATTTGTAAAAAGAACGACAACTCTCCTATAGCTGACATTTTGAATTTTGATTTCATGACGTTCTCAAACTCCTTGCATAACTCTTCTTTTGTTGTGACAAAAATAATATCGTCCACATATATCTGAACCATCAGGTAATCTCCCCCTGCTTTCTTGATGAACAAGGTGGAATCAATTTGACCACGATTGAAACCATTGTCCAAAAGATGTTGTGACAATGTTTCATACCACGCACGGGGTGCTTGATGAGGACCGTAAAGAGCCTTATCAGCTTGAACACTTTTGAAGGATACAATGGATCCTCAAACCCTGGTGGTTGACAAACAAAAACTTCCTCTTTCACCTTGCCATACAAGAAAGCACTTTTGACATCTAATTGATAAACCTTGAAACCTTTGAATGATGCAAAAGCTAAAAACAAACGAATAGCTTCCAACCGTGCTACAGGTGTGTACACCTCAGTGTAATCAATTCCTTCTTATTGACTAATTCCCTGTACGACCAATCTTGCTTTATTCCTTATCACAACACCACGATCATCATTTTTACATTTGTAAACCCACTTGGTGCCAATCGGATACATTCCCTTTGGTAGATCAACTAAATTCCACACCTTTAGCTTATCAAATTGAGTAAGCTCTTCCTGCATTGCTTCTATCCAGTTATTGTCTTGTAAAGTCATCTACACATTTTTAGGTTCTATCTGAGAAATAAAATAAGAATGTAAGCAAACATCAATTACGCTAGTATCTCTAATGTATGAATATAAAAAAGTATTTTCAGTTAAAGAACGATTTTGTACTCCATCTTGCAAATTCCCAATGATATTCGTAACCGGATGATCTTTGAGTTCTTTTATGGAAGCCACCTCCGGAATAGGTAAAATATCAACTTGAGAAATATCTGTTTGAGAAGATTGATTAACTGGTATCTCTGAATCTAAATTTGTTGAAATCTCCCCATGAACATGTGTAGTGTTGGATGAATCATCAACAATTAATGGATCTGCCGAAGAATCCTGAAAAATTTCTTTGTCATCCTCGCTATCAGTCTCGTGAGTTCCCGAACTAGATGCAACATTTGAATCAGGGTGAACTGATGATGATGGAACGGAATTTGGAACCGTTGATTTTGGAATTAACCCACAATCTTGGTCACCATGACATGAATTGTAAAGTAAAGCAACTTCTTCATTAGTTAAGTCAGGATCAAAGTTAAAAGACTTGAACAAGCTGTCATAATCAAATGCCCACTCTGGACCAACCGCCTTTTGGGGAATAGATCAATTAGAACAATCAATATTAAACCATTCTTTGACCTGTCGTGTTTCCTTGTTATACACTCGTTTATTTAATGAATTGGCAACATATCCTAGAAAAATTCTTTTAATCTCCTTTTTGCTAAACTTTGTAGAAACATCCTTGATCTTCAGAAGAGTACAGTGATTTCCAAAAGGAAGATGATGATTCAAATTTGGCTTCCGATTGTTTAACAATTCATAACCAGTCTTGTTGTGATGCTTCACAGTCAGAACACGATCCAGGACATGGCATGCCGTATTCATAGCTTCGGCCCAAAAAGTAACCGGTAGCTTAGAATCCGCCAACATTGTTCTAGCTGCCTCAATCAGAGTTCTGTTCTTTCGCTCAGCAACACAATTTTGTTGAGGAACATATGGTGCGCTAAATTCATGATGTATACCGTTTTGTAAACAAAAAAGTCCCATCTTGCTATTTTTAAATTCACTGCCATCGTCACTTCTGAGACGCCTGACTCGCTGATTCAAAAGATTCTCCAACCCAAGAATTATGTATTGAACTATCTCTGCCATTTCAGACTTTGTTGCCAAAACTTAACACATGAGAATCTTGAGTAGTCATCAGTTACCAACAGACAGTACGATTTACCTCCAATGCTTCGAATACTGATCGGTCCGAACAAATCTATATGCAGTAACTCCAAAGGAGTGACAATAGAATTTTGTTTCTTGGATTTGTGAGACTTCCTGTGTTGCTTGCCCTTCTTGCAAGGAATGCAGTCAACAGGCACATCAAATTTCATTTTTGGGATACTAGAAACCAAATCATTTTTCACAAGATAATTCATTTTTTTGAAAATTATGTGTGCAAGCTTCCTATGCCAAAGAATAGAATCATATTCAGATGCTTTAGAGAGTAAACATATCGGAATAGAATCCGTTGTTGTAGCAAAACTCATGTCTAAAACATATGTGTCATTTCTTCAAGTTCCCTATAACCAAGGCCAAGGGTGTCTAATAACCTAGTTTCCTATAACCAAGGCTCTGATACCAATCTGTCACACGCCAACTTGCGGCGGAAACGTCGGGGCGGGACATGTAGACTTTTCATGAGCACAAGGTTGACTAAATTGAAATATATTAATCATTCAAACTCATTTCATAGATTCACGAAAAATCAAAACCAAACCAAGTTCATAAAATGAAATACATAAATCCTTTATTAAAATTAACTAGGTCAACTTATGTGTAGTAAGTCTTGATCAAAATCACAAATTAGCACCTGAAACATGAATAAAATAAGTTCAACTAAAAAGTTGGTGAGTATACACAGGTTTATACATAAGTAGTGTATAGATGTAAATAATCAAATCCTTACATAACATGATAAAATAAGGCATTTATGGGGAGCAACTATTGTGTAACCAAAGTACAATCAAACCTTTGTAACTAGCATGCAAATTGTGTTGTTGGTAACAATCACCCCAATCTGGGTGGGTTTGTCAGACTCAATAGATCTATCATTGTTAACCGTCGGCTTGAATAGTTAATGATTGCACATAAATCGCACACAAACAGTTAACACACATAGCACTCAAACATAAAGCTCAAATTTTGCATACATGAATGTAAAGAGGATTTGTGTTTGTGTAGTTTATGTAAATGTAAACAATTGTGTCTATAAAGTTCATGTTTCACCCCAAAAAGTGTAAAAGAGTAAAAGGGGCTATGTAATACTCACTTGAATCAAATGTGTAGCTAATACGAGACTCTAGGTAGCAAAGTGATCCTTGAAACTCACAATGTTAACCTAGTGTGTAAAATATATTAAATTAATAACGTGTACCATAGTCTAGGTCTAAGTCTATGATTGAAATGGATGTGTGTACGAAGGGTTGGAGTTGTAGGTGTTAGTGCTTTGTACTTGAAAGGTGTTGTATAAAATGAAAGATTTGAAATGGATAGTTTTAGAATATTTTAATTAGGGTTTGGGTTTAAATAGCTAAATAAATTAAATAATTATTATTTATTTATTTAGTTATAAAAAATAATGTAGGTATTAAGTATAACCTAAATAAACAATTTTTGGTTAAATATTGATTAAATAAATAATTGTTACTTTATTTATTTATTTATAAAGGTATGTAATTAAAATTAAATTCTTTGTATGATTTACAAAATGTAATTTATATTTAAATGTAATTAAATTCTATGTATGATTTACAAAATGTAATTTATATTTAAATGTAATTAAATGCTATGTATGATTTATAAAATGATAATTAATTGTATTTAATTAGAAAATATTTTTTTTAGTGTTAGAAATAAAGTTTAAATTTTATAAAACTTTGTATAAAGTGTTTATAAAAATTGTCACCAAATTTTATAAATAATTTACTCAAAATAGATACATAATTTAAATTGAGTATTCAATAAATATTTTTATAAAAATAGAGATTTTAAGCAAAAATTATAAAATTGGTTTCATTCTGACCTAATAATTGTAAAGTTTATAAAAATAATTTTTTATAATTTTTAGAGCCTTAAAAACGGTTTTAAAAATTAAACAGACCAAAGGGACTCGAACGCGGGTCTGTGCTGGGTGTGCCGGACGAAACAAACCACTGGACCAGGAGGCGGTTCCGGTGATATAATTGGACTCCGAATCGTTTTAACCTGCGACTGAGTTGGGTTCGGGTTTGGGTTTTTAACGAGGTGCAAAAAGCCGGACAGTCATGCAGTGCGTGGTCTTAACCAGTCGGACAGGGGTGTTCGCTAATTATAACAGGAACACAAAAATTTAAATGCTAAAAATTAAATTCATCAAATCCCCAAATCAGAAAACGCAAGAACACGGCACCAACTCAAGTCGCAATTTAGTTCGATGCGTTATATGAATGCGAATAGATAAGGGGCTAATGATCGGGACTTGATTACGATTCTAATGATTTAAAACTTATTCGTTAAGATTGGGCAACGAGTGCAGATGACTTCGAGTTTGCTATGGCTGTTCTTGATGATCGACAGGCGTCCAGAGGTGAAATGCGGATTAATCAAAGGTTGGGAGAGTTTGTGTGGAGGTATGCGCGAGTGAGAGAGAGGTTTAATTTGATTAATTTTGCGTACAATAACCGATTTGATTTCAATTTGTCCGTAATGGTTACGGGCGACTGATTACGCGTTAATCCATCGATTTGGGAGTGAATTAGGTCTGCTAATGGTCCAGGTACACTCGAGATTGACTGGTGAGTGAATCGCGGGATTAGGACGCGTTAATTTCTTGAATTGAATGTGGATTGATACGGATTTTGACTATCCAAAGTCAAATCCGTTCGAAATTTGAATCTGCCGCTTAATCGATCGAAATGAGTTGTTATTTGGGCTGAGATTGGGTCGATTTTTGTTTGTGTAACCATGAGGAGTCCAAACCAACCATAAATCTGTCGAAAGCAGCCTTGGATTATCAAGAATTTGGGCTTCTTTGACTTTTAAAATTCAACCGGATCATGGGAAAACCAAAATTGATGTTTAAGAGTCAAAATTGAAAATGTGGGTTCAATTGCTTGAGGGTTCAAATGTTTTAGGGTCCAATCGAATGTAGAATCACTTGTAAATTTGGTGTAATTGTATATATGCACGCATAAGTCTAATTATATATATATATATATGGATTCTAAAATCAATGAGGGTGGAATTTGTGAATTTGCATTTGATAAATTAGGGTTTATATAACCATTTCACTAAGCTTGAAATTCATACATGCTTTTATGAAAACATGAAAATCATAAAGGTTACAACTGTTATTTGGATATTCAATGGAATCAAGATATTGATCCAAGGGCGAGTATATGTTCCAACAGATGTTGTCAGAAACATATCTTAGTTCAACATCACATTGCATGTTTTTCGGGGCATGGGCAGTGAAGTGAACTGAAAAATTATGCTAATCAATATAGTCTGAAACTAGTCTCATGAATCACTTTAAACCTCATATTCTATATCTGATAATGATCTTTTAACACACACACCCAGGCATAAAATGGGTTCAAATCACAGTTGTAACATAAGCAATTATGTTTTCACACTACTAATGGTTCAAAGACGCTTTTAGCCTAATGGTTCAAAACTAAATTATATGCATACACAACATTATCATCTCCTGTTTGTGAAGTCTCTGAAGTTTAGATCAAAAATATATATAATTCAGATATATTAAATAAACATAAAGTACCAACCAGTCAATCTAAGGTCATGTGTGAATGAATATCTACTGATGTACTATCATTTCTTCTCATGCTCAAATGATGTTAATTTTAAAGTTTTCAATTTGTTTTGAGCTTTTTATGAATAAAAAACTTTTTGACAGTAAATTGAAATGCAGAAATGAAAGAAAGCAATTAAAAAAAATAGAAAAATAAACCTCCATGAGAATTATTTTGAGCAGAAAAAATTATTCGAGATTGATCATACCAATCATCATTATCAGAAATTCAAACCTTGTACGATCAAATGCTTTGGTAAACAAATCTGCAAGATTGTTTTTAGTATGAACTTTCACCAGCTCAATCAACTTTTTATCTGCACAATCACGAATAAAATGATATCTGATTTCAATGTCCTTTGTTTTACTATGCTTAACTGGATTATTTACTATAGACATTATGGCATTATTATCAATGAACATGGGGGTGCAAGTGAAATTCAAACCATAGTCACTTAATTCTTGCTGAATCCAAAAAATTTGTGAACAACAACTTGCAGCAGCGATGTATTCTGCTTCACATGTTGAAATTGAGAAAGTAGTTTGCTTTTTACATTGCCATGACACAAGACGATTTCCCAGAAATTGGCAACCTCCTGTTGTAGATTTCCTGTCCAAACAACAAACTCCAAAATTTGAGTCAATATATGCATTAAATTCAAAAGTAGAACCATGAGGAAACCATAATCCTAATCTCGGTTTCCCTTTCAGGTATCGAAAAATACGTTTGACTTCAATCAAATGTGATTCCTTTGGTTTTGCTTGAAATTTGGAACAAAGACACACAGCAAACATTATATCTGGCCTTGATGTTTTTAAGTACATGAGAGAACCAATCATTGCTCTGTACAATTGACAATCAATATCCTTTCCTTCCGGATCTGGATTCATTTTGTGATTTACAGGAATCAGAGTGTCATATCGGGTACAGTCTTCCATTTTGAACCGGCTAAAAATGTCTTTCATGTATTTTGACTGATGTATAAAGAAATCATCCTCTTTTTGATTAACTTATATTTGTAAAAAGAACGACAACTCTCCCATAGCTGACATTTTGAATTTTTATTTCATGACGTTCTCAAACTCCTTGCATAACTCTTCTTTTGTTGTGACAAAAATAATATCGTCCACGTATATCTGAACCATCAGGTAATCTCCCCCTGCTTTCTTGATGAACAAGGTGGAATCAATTTGACCACGATCGAAACCATTGTCCAAAAGATGTTGTGACAATGTTTCATACCACGCACGGGGTGCTTAATGAGGACCGTAAAGAGCCTTATCTAGCTTGAACACTTTTGAAGGATACAATGGATCCTCAAACCCTGGTGGTTAACAAACAAAAACTTCCTCTTTCACCTTGCCATACAAGAAAGCACTTTTGACATCTAGTTGATAAACCTTGAAACCTTTGAATGATGCAAAAGCTAAAAACAAACGAATAGCTTCCAACCGTGCTACAGGTGTGTACACCTCAGTGTAATCAATTCCTTCTTATTGATTAAATCCCTGTACGACCAATCTTGCTTTATTCCTATCACAACACCACGATCATCATTTTTACATTTGTAAACCCACTTGGTGCCAATCGGATACATTCCCTTTGGTAGATAAACTAAATTCCACAACTTTAGCTTATCAAATTGAGCAAGCTCTTCCTGCATTGCTTCTATCCAGTTATTGTCTTGTAAAGTCATCTACACATTTTTAGGTTCTATATGAGAAATAAAATAAGAATGTAAGCAAACATCAATTACTCTAGTATCTCTAATGTATGAATATAAACAAGTATTTTCAGTTAAAGAATGATTTTGAACTCCATCTTGCAATTTCCCAATGATATTCGTAACCGGATGATCTTTGAGTTCTTTTATGGAAGCCACCTTCCGGAAGTGGTAAAATATCAACTTGAGAAATATCTGTTTGAGAAGATTGATTAACTGGTATCTCTGAATCTAAATTTGTTGAAATCTCCCCATGAACATGGTAGTGTTGGATGAATCATCAACAATTAATGGATCTGCCGAAGAATCCTGAAAAATTTCTTTGTCATCCTCACTATCAGTCTCGTGAGTTCCCGAACTAGATGCAACATTTGAATCAGGGTGAACTGATGATGATGGAACGGAATTTGGAACCGTTGATTTTGGAATTAACCCACAATCTTGGTCACCATGACATGAATTGTATAGTAAAGCAACTTCTTCATCAGTTAAGTCAGGAGCAAAGTTAAAAGACTTGAACAAGCTGTCATAATCAAATGCACACTCTGGACCAACCGCCTTTTGGGGAATAGATCAATTATAACAATCGATATGAAACCATTCTTCGACCTGTCGTGTTTCCTTGTTATACACTCGTCTATTTAACGAATTGGCAACATATCCTAGAAAAATTCCTTTAATCTCATTTTTGCTAAACTTTGTAGAAACATACTTGATCTTCAGAAGAGTACAGTGATTTCCAAAAGGAAGAAGATGATTCAAATTTGGCTTCCGATTGTTTAACAATTCATAACCAGTCTTGTTGTGATGCTTCACAGTCAGAACACGATCCAGGACTTGGCATGCCGTATTCATAGCTTCGGCCCAAAAAGTAACCGGTAGCTTAGAATCCGCCAACATTGTTCTAGCTGCCTCAATCTTGCTATTTTTTAAATTCACTGCCATCGTCACTTCTGATACGCCTGACTCGCTGATTCAAAAGATTCTCCAACCCAAGAATTATGTATTGAACTATCTCTGCCATTTCAAACTTTTTTGCCAAAACTTAACACATGAGAATCTTGAGTAGTTATCCGTTACCACCAGACAGTACGATTTACCTCCAATGCTTCGAATACTGATCGGTCCAAACAAATCCATATGCATTAACTCCAAAGGAGTGACAATAGAATTTTGTTTCTTGGATTTGTGAGACTTCCTGTGTTGCTTGCCCTTCTTGCAAGGAATGCAGTCAACAGGCACATCAATTTCATTTTTGGGATACCAGAAACCAAATCATTCTTCACAAGATAATTCATTTTTCTGAAATTTATGTGTGCAAGCTTCCTATGCCAAAGAATAGAATCAGATTCAGATGCTTTAGAGAGTAAACATATCGGAATAGAATCCGTTGTTGTAGCAACACTCATGTCTAAAACATATGTGTCATTTCTTCTTGGAGCCTTCATCAGAATCCATTCTTTAGGTATTTCAAATCCCGACTTCAGAATATAGCATGCAACATCATTAAAATGAATTGAAAACTTCTTATCACACACTTGAGATACACTGAGTAGATTATGTTCGAGTTGCTCAACAAAATTGACTTTCTCAATCTTCACTTTTTCATTCTTTAACGTTCATTGACCTGTTATGTACCCGCCTTTATTACCCGCAAAAGCGACATAACCTTCATCAATTTTAATAACATCTTCAAGCAAACGAATGTTTCTTGTCATATGTCTGGAAAAACCACTATCCACATACCATTTATTGTTGATAGCCTTCCTTGGTTGACCCTACAGGAGGATTTACAAGGAAAGAAGAGCTTGCTTTCACTATGGTGTGGTCTGTCACATTCTGGTGAACTGTCTTGAAAAGAATCAAGCGAAACGGCCAGTTTTCCCACAACAGGCTGAACTCCCTAGGACACCATCAGTGAAGAAACCAAAAAGTCCTAAATCAAATGTGGTGAAACCACCAGTGAAATCAATGGTTAAGCCACCACCAAAACATGTGACTGAACCATCTGTTCCAAAATGAGAAAAGCAATCTGCTAAACCCAGTGTACCTACCTCTAGTAGTATACAATTTGGTGAGAAGCAGCTGGTGAAGCTCTCTAAACCACAACGGAGAAGGCGGAACAAGAGATTGTGGAAACTTGAACAACAGCTAGTTGGCTGTCGACCAGGTGAATCTTCTTCTAGTTCACCTGTCGTTGACAAAGCCAAGCCTACTGTTCAAAGGAAACAAGTTTGGAGAAAGAAACTCGATATTTCTCAATTCTCAAATTCTGACTCTCCAAAAGATTCACCAATTTTTAACATTCGTGATTGCGAGTTAATTGAGGTTGTATCTTTTGAGGAAAACGGACGACCTAAGACCACAATGGCTTGGGTCTCCAAAACTAATTAATTTCATTTAACTTTTGCAGGGACATCCGAAGGGAACTAATAATAACCGTTGGTATGTGGATAGTGGATGCTCCCGGATACTCGTAGCCCACATTTTCAGGTTTGAACACTTAGACAATGTATGAGAATTGGTATCATCCAAGAAAAATCTCGTCCTTGTTTCGCCAAGCCATACACATTTCAGTCCCGAAAAACCAAAATTGCTATCTTCTCAAAAATGGCCCGAAACAAGCGTACAAACGATCCCTACAAATTTTGGCCAAGAAAAGTTCATGCGTACTTAGCAAATACGCAGATATAGGGTGTTCCTATGTACTTGGCTAAGTTCGCAAAGCCAAGTCTACATGCGTACTTGATAAGTTCACAAAGCCAAATGCCCATGCGTACATGCTAAGTTCGTAGAGCCAACTAATCATGCGTACTTAGCAAGTACGCAGGACAACTACTCTTGCGTACTTAGTAAGTTCATGCGTACTTAGCAAATACGCAGATATAGGGTGTTCCTACATACTTGGCTAAGTTCGCAAAGCCAAGTCTACATGCGTACTTGATAAGTTCGCAAAGCCAAATGCCCATGCGTACATGCTAAGTTCGCAGAGCCAACTAATCATCCATACATAGCAAGTACGTAGGACAACTACTCTTGCGTACTTAGTAAGTACATAGGGCAAAACCTATGCGTACTTAGTAAGTACGCAGAAAAGCTGAATTTGCGTACTTATCAAAAAGTAACAACGTTCTTGACGGATCTTGAGGAGAATGCTCGAAAAGTGATCGATCTGAGAAATTGATGCTTCCAAAAGCTTAGAAATCATCATCTAACAAACCGCCAGCCTTCCAAACACCAAATGAAGCGATAACAAAGACGAATTTAAGGATTTTTGGACAGAAAAAGTTACAAACAGTATGAACTCAGATCTGCTAAAAAAACCCTAAAAACTCGAATTCGGAACACAAATCAACGAACAACGAGGCTCTTATACCAGTTGTAGGTCCCTAGAGCCTCATCGCGCAGTGGAAATAACACGATATGTTCAATGATTTGTATGGGAACCAAGTAACGAGACAGAGAAAAAGCAAAGATAAAAAATAGTAGAATCAAACGATACGTAATCCATAACAAAGAAGTCATCTCACATTACATACCGAAGAAGTACACATATCTCATCTACGCTCACGGTCCAGGGGCGAGAGAGCTCATCCCGCCCGGACACCTCTCGACCTAGTTCCTAGAAGTTCCACCTACAAATGAGGCCATCATCTCAATTTATAGGGGAAGGAACAATACCTGCGTACTTGGCTAAGTACGTAGGGCATTGGTCATGCATACTTATCAAGTACGCAAGGCAAAAGCCTTGCGTACTTACTAAGTACGCAACACCAATCTGGTGTACAAGCTAAGTACGCAGGAACAACCTCCTGCGTACTAGCTAAGTAAACGGATACATAGAATTTAATCTATAGTTACTAAAACATGCTTCTACATTAAGCTTTCATGATGGTAGTTTTGTTTATGAGTTAAATCATAGTTTTCTCAGTGTTTCCCAAATTTGTGATAAAGATTTCTCAACACATTTCACAAACAAGGAATGTTTGATTTTAAAACCGGGTTTCGTGGTGCCCGAGGAATGGATTTTATTAAGGACGCTCCGTAAGGGAAATTACTTGTCTTTGAATAGTAAACCTGTTTATGAAAATACTTGTCCTTTGTCAAAATCCGCTGAATTTGATGCTATGTTGTGGCATTGTCGTCTTGGTCAAGTTTGAAAAATCTCAATCGTATTGCAAAAGGTAATCATGTACGTGATCTACCTATTAAAGAATTCTTTTCTATCGAGAAATGTATTGCATGTGCCAAAGGGAAACAGCATAGGAAGCCCCATAAGTCAAAGTTGTTTAATTCAATTGACTATATTCTTCATCTACTTCATATGGATCTCTTTGGTCCTGTGAATGTGATTAGCATTGGACAGAAGTCTTATTGTTTGGTTATAACTGATGATTACTAACGTTTTTCATGGGTTTTCTTTTTGGCTAACAAAAGTGAGACTACAGAGCTGATTAAGAATTTTATCATCCTGGTTGAAAACCAAAGGGATGTGAAAGTAAAGGCTATCAGGTGCGACAACGGAATGAAGTTCAAAAATGCAGTCTTGAATAAATTCTGCACTGAAAAGGGGATAGCTAGGCAATACAGTGCAGCACGTACACCCCAACAAAATGGTGTGGCAGAGCTAAAGAACAGAACCCTCATTGAGGCTGCTAGAACAATGCTCTCTGAATCCAAGCTTCCTTTATTCTTTTGTGCTGAGGCTGTTAACACAGCTTGTTACGTGCTGAATAAGGTTCTTCTTAACAAACGTCTACAAATGATTCCTTATGAGATTCTTTACACTGAGAAACCCACGGTTAGGTACTTTAGAGCCTTTGGATGTCCGTGCACTATCCTACACGTGGAATCTACTCCAAAGTTCAATGAGAAGACTGATGAACGCTATTTTGTGGGTTATGGTTCTAACGCCACTACCTACAGAGTTTACAACAAGGTTACCAAAGAGACTAGGGAGTCCACATATGTTGATTGGCAAGAGCAAAATCCTACTGATGCAGAATGCGGTCCAGCATGGTTATTTGACTATCATTCACTTTTTAAATCGTTTAATGATTCCTCTGATGTGATTGCAGGAACTGAGCATGATTACTCTGAGTTAAGTGACGATGATGACAGGCCATACACCGGACCATTGTTATCTGTTGATCCACCAGAAGTTTTGCGGCAACAAAATCCAGTTGTTTCTTCTTCTACAATCTGAGGAGCCACGGTTCTTCCCGTTTCTTATTCTAAATCAAAACCGGCATGAATCATTTAATCATGAAAACAACTTAAAACAATCTTAATTAGAAACATAATTATTTCTTTGTGAGAAGAGATTCGATCCCTGGTGGGGATAAGTTGCCGATCAAATGGATTGTAAAGGGTAGGATTCTATCTATAGGATCCTTGTTATTTTGGCAGTCGGGATACTGAATTTTCGATGTTCTTTTTGTGTTACAGTGCCAAAGTTTTCTGAGGTGGCACCACCTTCTTCCGACACTGCCAAGAGAGTCCTTTTCTTCTACAGCCTTGAACTCACAGAGCGAACTTTCAAGGTTAAGACTCAGTCGGTAGTAGAGAGCTCAGAAACGTATCCCTCAGGCTCAGAAATGTCTGGTAAGACAAAAGAAATTCGCAAAATTTTGTTAGTTTATAAGATATGTACTGGTCTAACCTGTTATCTTGAAATAGGTGTTCACAAGCCAATCTCTAAATTTGCTCTCGATGATATTGATAGCATGCTTTCCAAGGGAAAAAACACCAAGAAGGAGGCAGGCCAGCCATCATTCCCAGCTGCCAAACCAGAAGCTCCCAAACTTGAGTCTTCCACTGCTCGCCCCAAGTCTACATCCCAAAAGAAACGAAAACTTGTCGATCCTGTCGAGCTAGCCATCAGCGAATGCTCAGATTATGCTGATCTTCACAATAGGCTTCACACACTTGGTCATTTGGTGAGTGACATCCAGTATCCCAAATCCTGATCTTGTTCTTATCTTAACACGCTATTTTTTTGACATGCATTGGAGAAAATGGCTAAGATCCACGAAGCATTGGTGAAAGAGGCTGAAGAAACTAAGCAGATGGTGAACGACCTGCAAAAGAAAGCCGCAGCTAAAAATAGAAAATTAGTGGATGAGGCCAAGGAGCTTAGTAGGGTGAAGGCAGAGCTTGAGGATACCTATGGTGATTTTAGTATGATTCCCAGTCGTGTTCCTCTTACATTTGATGCACCATTAGTGAATAAAGTCCATTTGTCCTTCGATTCTTCTAGTTGTTGGACTTCTAGATCTGCTTCTTGTTGAATATCACTGCTGAAATCAGCCGCAAAATTCGCCAGTGCCTGAGACTTCATTGATGTTCTAGGTTCATATATGAGGTCATAGGTGCTGAGCTTGACTGACCATTTAGCTATCCTTCCTAACAACTCTGGTTTTCTTAAGACACACTTAATAGGATAATTAGTTTTAACATGAATAGCATGAGTTTCAAAATAATGTCTAAGTTTAGTTGATGCCATTATTAAAGCTAAAATTAATTTTTCTAAATGAGAGTACCTAGTTTCCGCTCGTAGCAAACTTTTACTTACATAGTATACCGGTTTCTGCTGCCCGTCATGATCCCTCCCGTCATGATCCTTGACTAGTACAGCACTTATTGTGCTTTGGGATACTACCAAGTATAGGGATAATGGTTCGATGTCTTCTGTTTTCATTAATAAAGGATCCGATGACAAGTATTCTTTCAATGATTGGAGTGCTCGTTCATGCTTCTCTTCCCTTCGAATCTTTTGTTCTTCCTCAGGATGTCGTAGAACTCTTTGCACCTTTCTGAGGATCTCGATATGAACCTGTTGAGTGTTGCTACCCTACAGGTTAGTCTCTAGACATCCTTGGTGTTTGCTGGGGATTTCAGATTGATGATCGCTTTGATTTGTTTTGGACTGGCTTCTATCCCTCGCTTGGTTACCATGTAGCCCAGGAACTTTCCTGCCCCCACTCCGAAGTGGCATTTGGAAGGATTCAACTTCATGTTGTATTGGTCCAGGATATCAAATGCTTCTTTAGCTTTCTTTGATTTTACCACCATGTCGTCTATGTAGACCTCCATAGTGTCCCCAATATTGTCTTTGAACATCATGTTCACCAGCCTTTGATATGTAGCACCAGCATTCTTCAAATCAAAAGGCATAACAATATAAAAATAGATACATGTATGAGTCATGAGCGCGGTGTCTTCCGGATCCGATGGTTCCATTTGGATCTGTTGAAATCCCGAAGAGGCATCCATAAAAGTCAGGATCTCGTGGCCAGTTGTAGCGTCCACCATTGAGTCTATGTTCAGTAATGGGAAGGGATCTTTAGGACATGCCTTGTTGAGGTCCGTGTAGTCTACATAAACTCTCCACTTCCCGTTTTTCTTCTGGACCACCACCACATTGGCTAGCCATTTCGGGAATTTTACTTCCCTAATCATTCCAGACTTGAGAAGTCTTTCCACTTCTTCTTGGATGATCATGTTTCTTTCAGGAGCAAACTTCCTCACTTTTGATGTATTGGCCTGAAACTTTTGTCAATTCCAAGTCTATGGGTTATGATATTTTTCGACATACCTGTCATGTCCTCGTGCTTCCATGCGATGGTTGCTTTTCTGCCCTTAAGAAAGTTCAGGATATCTTTTTCAATATCTTAAGGGATATTGGTCCCTACAAGGATCTTTACATCTGGATTTTCAGCATCGAGGGATACTTCATTAACATTCTATTCTTTAGCTTCTGGAACATCCCTGGTCTGCTTTGTTAATTGCTATGCTTACCTGGTTTTGATGGAGGCTTTCATCAAAGAAGTATAGCAATCCTTAGCCTCTTGCTGATCACTGTTAATCTTCGCTACTCCCCAAGGGGTTGGCAATTTGACACACTAATGGTATGTTAAGGGCACCGCCTTCATATCGTGTATCCATGGCCTTCCTTAAATGATATTATATCAAGACAGAGAATCTATTACACAAAATTTTTGAATAGAATTTACCCCTTCAATGTATATCGGTAGTTTTATCTCTCCGACTGTGCTTTTGACTTCTCCGCTGAATCCTACTAGCACTGAGGATTTTGAAATAATTTCAGAATCTGGGATCCCCATTCTTTTCAGGACTTGATGCTGAATTATGTTCACCGAGCTCCCTCCGTCAATCAGTACTCTCTGGATGAAGTGGTTTGCAATGTACAAAGTGATTACTAGACCATCAAGGTGAGGATCCTATACGTCGTTCCTGTCGTCCTCGTCGAAAGAGATCACCTTTTCTTTAGTTAAGCTGGAGGTTCTGATAGGCATGTCCCCTTGTTCTGTCTTCGCTTCCTTGGCATTCCTTTTTGCTGCAGAGTAAGAAGTGACACAAATATCAGATCCACCAGATATAAAACCTATTACCTTGGCATCTGGCGGCGGGGATTTTGTTCTTTGCGGGATGCTGTCTTGATCCTTGGTCTTGTTCTTTCCTTTTCCTAGAAATTCTTTGAGATATCCCTTGCTCAAGAGATAGCTTATCTCCTTCCGCAACGCAATACAATCCTCAGTTATATGGCCAAAGTCTTCGTGGAATGCACACCACTTGGACTTGTCTGTTCCTCCTGAATTCTTCTCGAACTTGCGAGGCCACCTGGCTTTTTCTCCAAGATCCTGCATAGCAAATAGCAAACCAGTTATATCAAGAGAAAAACAGTATTCAGACAACTTAGGATATTCTTCCTCGTCCTCGTCATCTTCTACAACATTGACCCTCTGATTGTCTGGCTTAGAACACGGCTTGGACCTGTACGACCTGAAAGGTGCAGGTTCAGTTTTCCGGTTAGGTTGAGTGTAGCTTGTCGGAGCATTCACTCTTTGCTGGACCTTTTTATCATCCGTTGGAAGCTGGTTCCCAGGCTAGCACACTTGTGACCCAGATCCGTAAGAGGAAGGGGTTGAAGGAGCAGATGACACCGCTGTGTGAGTTCGAGGATAAGCTGTGAGCGGTGAAAAAACTGGCAGATATATTGTCGATGATTATCCTCCGGGTTTCTTAATGTTTCTTTAGTATGCTTGATGTACCGTTTTATGTTTTAATGTCGTGAGAACCTACACCTACCTACAAACAATGGTGCTGTTAATTTTGACATTCTTCTTATTAAAAAAAAATTGTAGAACCAAAGACTGATTGCAACAAAATTCTTCTAAGTACAAATGTTGCTGATAGGCTTATCAGCAGCGTTCAACACTTGTTGCTGCTGATAGGCTTATCAGCAGCGTTCAACACTTGTTGCTGCTGATAGGCTTATCAGCATCGTTCAACACTTGTTGCTGCTGATAGGCTTATCAGCAGCGTTCAACAGATCAGTCTTGATGCAGATCCTCATCCTTGCTGCTGACAGCCTTGTGCCTTTAAGATAAATCGTTGCAGCTGACTATCCATGCCAAGCGTCACTGACAACTTTCTGCAAAAGCTACTGACACACTCAAAGCAAAACCTCAATGGTGCAACCAATGACGGACAACAATGCTCTTCTCCAAGCATGCAAGTAATGATGCATAAAGAAGTCGCTTCAATAAAGTTAGCTAGTTTAGACTAAACTTGTATTATTAGCTTTGTACAAAAGATCAACGGTCTGTGTTAGATCTAATCCTTAGAATCAAGGGTCTGTCTTGATTCTAAGTTAGTATAAATACTGTGTAAACACTTCATTGTAAGTGTGCTTCTTGATAGAGTTTTCATTTGTAATCGTTTATTCACAAAAGCTTAATACAATAGTGTTCTTATTAGTAATCTTTCTGTTTATTCGATTATACTTGTGTAGTTGCTATTGTTTCCGCCAATTTCAACTAAGAACAGAACCATCTTGTACTTTCGCGATCTAACAAGTGGTATCAGAGCTTTGTCTCAGATTAAACAAACTCACACTTGTTTAATCACTTCTGGTTCTATTCTAAACTTTCTATTTGATAAATTCACCCAAAATCACAAAACAAAGATGGCACAGAGCAATGGATTTGAAGACATTGGCAGCATCAACCGAACACCAAGGTTGGTATCTGGGGAAGACTACGACATGTGGAAGAATCGCATGAAAGCTTCTTATGTTATCAGGAGTACGGAATGTGGAAATCCATCAGGGATGGACCCTACACTCCTATTGTGGCCTCTGCTAATTCTGGAGGACCACTAGTCCCGAAGGAGCCCTCCAAGTACTTAGAAGAGGACATAAAGAAGATGGAGGTGGACTTCAAGGCACTAGGATCTATCCAAATGTTCATTCCAAATGCAGTTTTTCATAACTTCAGAAGTTACAAAACTGCTAAGGAGCTCTGGAGGCTCTTGAGAAGATGTTTGCTGGCTCAGAGGAAGTCAAAGAAAATAGAAGGGACATCCTGAAGCAGCAGTACGAAAACTTCGTCTGGAAGGAAGGTGAGTCACTAACCGTTTTGTATAACAGGTACACGTACCTGGTGGGAGAACTGCAGTGCTCCAAAGTAAAGCTAGAGAATGAAGATATTCTCAAAAAGTTTATCAGATCTCTCCCGAGCTGCTCGACACTATATACAATGTCTATAAGAGGAACGAAGAATTTAAAAACTCTCCAGATAACAGAGCTCTTTGGCATGCTGAAAACATATGAATTAGAAATGATTCAAGCCAAGGAAAAGAGCTCCAATCATCAATCAGCCTCTACTTCCTCCACCATCTCATCTGTGCTTCACTCTGATCACTCCAGTCCTAGTGCAAGCAATTACTATCCCCCCATCGTCACTCATCCTCAAACACCAACTGCTTCACAATCCAACTCATCACCACTTCTTCTTGAAGCCCCTCCTCAACAATCAACCTCTACTGCTTTTGTCTCTGACAACTCAAGCAACATGTACTTCATAAAAGAGGATCTAGAATGCTTTCATCCAGATGATCTTGAAGAAATGGATATTCAGCACTCATATGCCATGCTCTCCCTCAGAGCAAAAAGGTTCTATTCTAGAACCGGGAGATCTGTTCCAAGCAACAACTCAAACAACAGAGTGGGGTTGGATAAAAGCAAGATCCGGTGTTACAACTGTAACCAATTGGGTCACTTTCCTAGGGAGTGAAAGGTGCCAAAAGCCAATCCGGGTGTCAGCCATCAAAGACAAGGCTACCAAGGTCAGCCCAGGCAATAGCAGCAGCAACAGCAAGGAACTCCTCCAGCTCAAACTGCAGCTTGTGCAAATGTTGGAACTTCAGACTTTGACTGGAGTTTTCAATATGAAGATGTTCCTACCACCAACCAAGCTCTTATGGCAGACACTGCAGAGATACCACCTCAGGTATTTGAACATCTTTGCTCTCAAGCTTGTATTGATAAAGTTTTACGTTATAGAAAGCATAACCAAAACCTTATAGATCAAAATGAAGAGTTTTATCAGATGAAATCTGAGTTCAAAAAGGTTGAAAATACTTATAAAGAAAATATTAACTGCCTTAAGAAATAGATTTCATTGTTAAAACACGAACAAACTAATCTTAAAACTTAGATTGATGATCTACTGGTCAAACTAAAAGCTACCAGAGCTGAACTGGAAGAACAGAAAGTTCATGTCGAAAAATATGAATTTTACTCCAAAAAGTTACAAAGACTTTTAGATATTCAACTCCATGAGAAGGTAAAGACTGGACTTGGGTATAACAATGATCAGTACAAATTTGTTCCTCCTCCTGCTGACTATATTGCCATTCACGAACCAAGCTTCAATGTTTCAAATCTTGACACTGCAAACCGAAATCTTGATCCTTTAACGGATGAACCTTTCGTTGAAGACTGCACTACCTCAACGGAATCTGAGTCAACCTTCTCAGACCATGATGAAACCAGTGCAGCCCCATTTGAAGCTGTTCTGAATAGAGCTGAAGTTCCTGCTGTTATTCCAGCTCTTCCAACCCCTGTCCCATTCAAACAGATCAAGATTAGCTATCCTCCAGATGGCAGAAAGCTAAACATTGAAAAGGGAGAGACATCAGGATCCACTAACCCCAAGCCTCAGTCAAAGCCGATCACAAAGAGGAAGGTGTTTGATATATGTCATACACCTAGGGAAAAAGTTCCATATGTTCAAAAGACCCTAGAAGAAGCCACTTTTGAACATAACAAAGCTCATCCATAGAACTTCAAGGATTTGTTCCAAATAAAGGACTATGTCTACCTTTCAAGAGACAAACTGGCCAGATCATGCTTTGTGTGTGGCAGATATAATCAAACTGCCAACACCTGCTTTCATTACCTGGAATACCAAAGAAATTCAAAGTAGCATGTCTTTGAAAAGACTAACAGAAACAAGAAGGTAAGAAGCTACGAGGCCAAAGCAACTAAGTTCAGGGAGTCTCTATCTCCCCCAAGAGTGAAGGTGTCAAGACCTCAACAAACCTGTATCATTTGTGGTGAAACCAACCACTTTGCTGCCAAATGCAGATTTAATCCCTTCAACCAGAATACGAACTGCTCATCTAGATTTACACCATCAGCAGTAAACAAAACAGCTGCTGATCTTGAAAAGTCTGGAAAAACAAAAGTTAAGACTTCAGCAGCAAAAATGTCTAGTGCGTATAAAGGGAAATCAAAGGCAAAGCCATCAGCAGCAAGAGTGTCCACTGCTGATAAAGCAAAATCCAAGGCAAAGCCTTCAGCGGCCAAAAAGGCTGCCACTCCAGCAAAGCCATCAGCAGCAGCAAAATCAACTGCTGACAATGTGAGGAAAACTAGAAAATCACCAACACAGCAATGGAAAGCCAAACCATCTCCAAGCATTATCATTGGTTCCATTGACTGCAAACATACTGAAATGGATAAACTAACAACCATCTTTTTCAAGTCTGCAGACTCTTGGGTTCCTCCCACTAATTAGATATCTATCATGTGCAGGGACAGCACATTGACATCAGGTATCATTTCATAAGAGATCAAGCTGAGAAAAAGAGGATTATTTTAACCAAAGTTCATACAAATGAGCAATATGCTGATTTGCTTACAAAACCTTTTGACAAAGCTAGATTCAGATATTTAGTTGAATCCATTGGTATGATGAACTTTGATTAAAATCTATCTCTAAAATTCTATTTTAAAAATGTGTTTTTGTCTTTTGTTGTAAATAAAAGTTATGAGTCAGCAGTACTTTTGTCCTTCAGCTGTTGACAGGTTTAATCTTCAACAGCAAAGGATTTGCCACTGACTGCTTTAAGTTATCAGCAGGAACAGGTTTCCTGCGGATAGCTTTAAGATTGTCAGCAGCAACATCCTTGTTGCAGATCATTGAATCCATCAGTAGCAATTGAGTTTGCTGCTGCCAGACTTAACCTTCCGCATCAACCAAGCTTGCAGCGGACAGGCTTATTCATCCACAGCAACCAAGTTTGCTGCTGATGGGTAAATTTAAGTCCAAATTAACTTTTACCCGCTGTAAAAATTAACGTCAGTCTTTACCATGACTGCCTCGGTGTATTATAGCTGTAACGGTAAAAAGTGAATAAGGTTGTACTGTACAAGTCATTTTGCTTTTTCCCTCAATCAAATTTCCTTACCACCTCTTCACATTCAATTTCACCCTGAACCCACATCACCTTCTCTCAAGTCCCCACCACGATTAAAGCCTTCCATCCACAAAACATTCAAAGCCTTCCACACTCTTAACCTTCAATTCTTCCCTCCAAAATCAAACAACAATGGCAGACATCAATAACCCTGACGATAAGTTCTCCCCGTACCAAAATTAAACAACAATGGCAGACATCAAGATCCATTTTGCCCTCACAACCAACCCTACCATATATATCCCTCATATGGAGGATTTCTGGAAAACCGTCGTCTACTCTACCGAACAGGGGATTCCCCAAATTAAAGCCAAGGTAGACGGCAAGGACATCACCATCTCGGAAGCCACACTCCGAAAACATCTTAAGTTTCAAGATGAGGGAGCAGCCATCTCATACTTAAAGGACGAGTACATGAGGCCCTTTGTATCCATAGGGTACACTGGAAATCAAAATGAGTATACAATAGAGAAGGCGCTGATGGGCCCTCCATGGAAGTATCTCTGCCACACTCTTCTCCAATGCATATCTCAGAAGAGAAGTGGATGGCATCAGGTGAGCTCCGCACTTGCCTCTGCTTTCCATGGTATGATTATTGGCCTAGGTTTTAACTTTGCACACCTCATCTTTGAGGGTTTGAGATATAACCTCCAAGAGGGTGCAAAGCAACAATTTTTTATGTACCCAAGATTCTTGCAGGAGGTTTTCAACCAGGAACTAAAAGAACTTTCAAGACCTACAAGAATCTACATCATGTTGGGACATAAAAATAACATTTTTCAAAGCATGAGAACTGTTTTCAAAAGGTTCTCAGGGGTCAATGTTCCATTTTTATCTACAATGATGAACATGCAAAGCACCCAGGGTGACAGTTCAGCAAACCCAGCTGGTACTAATCCCACACCCTCCACCTCACTTCAAGAATCACAAACAACTGCTTCCCTTGATCGAATCCCTGTGCATTCTACTGAAGATGCACAAGCACATACACTTCTTAAACCTAGTTTGATTGCTCAACCGGAACATAGGGCCCCGGTTGCAGCCAAGTATACGAGAAAAAGGGGCAAAAGAACTCCTTCTTCTCTTGCCTCCAAGGCCCAAACCCAACTTAACAGCCCTCACTCAGAATCACAACATTCTGGTGAGAATATCATAAGGGGCAGCCACATTGTTAGGGAGACAACTTCGGATGTCTCTCTATTAGGATCAGGATCACTTCCCAGATCCATAGAACAGCCCCTTGAGCCACTCCTCTCTCTTCTGAACTTAAGTGTTGAGGAACCTGATCAAGATGATGTACCTTCTCCCACTGCCACTATCTCGGAGGTACTGATTGATCTTGCTTCCAACACACCCAACCCAAGTTCTACTCCCCTAAAGGTCCACTCTAGGAGTTATGACAGAGTGGATGTGGAAGAGGCTGTCACTACTGCTGGTCCATCAAATGACCAGGAGGACAGTGACAACATCGCTAAGACCTCAACCACGGCAATTCACAGTGAGGATGTTTCCTTGGAAACTCCCCTCACTGAGAGGAATCCCAGGCGCCAAGAAACCATGGGTGATGGGGATACTGAGGCTAGGCCTACAGCCCCATCTGGCTCCAAGGATTCCATAAATATGGATGAGGACAGTATGCAACTTAAAAATCAGGAATTGACGACCAGGGTGGCTATGCTTGAGGCTGAGGTGTCAAAACTACAACACCAGATCCTTCTGCATGAAGCCCATCAATGCCCCTCCATGGCTTCTCCCTCCCTTGTCTCAGTGGGCACCCAAACTGATGCTTATCTGTCCACTGATGCAACCAAAAAGGGGGAGATAGTCCCAATGGAAGAAGACTCAGACAGTCTTGACGACTGGATTCAAGAGCAGGTTGCATTTCAAAGTACACTATTCAAGCCAGCTTTTGTACAAGTTCATGACTTGCCAGCTTCAGATGACGAAAAAGAAGAGACTTCTGAAGACTGGAAGTTAGTCGTCAGGGCTGTTGATGAGGTGCTGACTGATGTTGAAGACAAAGAACAAACATATACATCTTTCAGTATCATCCCTGAAGTAGCAGCCATCATAAGTCAATCCACTGCCCCCCAATTTCCACTGACTTCAACACAGCTAGAGTTTGACACGATACTAGCTTGGGGGTATGATGGAAAGTCTGAGAGGTTCTGGATTGGTTGGGAGTTTAGCGGAGTAGAAGAGCTAAACTGGGAATTTCTCAACAGCATCCAAGTCCTTCACCTATACCATCTACAATGCATCAACAACTCTACGGACCTCTCAGCAGAACTTGCTATTGGCAGGTTCTATGACTTGATGGAGGATAATCTACCCAAGTTCGAAAGACAAATACAAGCAGCAAAAAGGGTAGCATATCCTGAATCTTCAGCAGTAGCAAAAAGAAGACTGACTCCTAGAAGACTTGAAATAATAAGGAGCAGTCTTCTCACTGAAGAAGAAGTTCTGTGCTTAAGAATATTTCTGTACAACTCCATTGTCAAGGACTTAGATGTGCTAGGATGTGTAAGCACTAAGTCTCTTGACCACACCTTACTACTAACCAACGGCTCCTCTCTCACCATCAACACTAGGAACATCTTGCTACTGCCTACAGACTTTCTTTACAAGATCTTTCAACTCAAGGCAAATATCTACAATGTCAACTCCCTCGAAAGCCAGGCAATGATAGCTACTGTCAGAGCCCATCTTGAACAAGAAGGAAGGATTGCTGAGGCAGTATATGTGTCAAATTCTGACACTGATTCTGACTCAGCTTCCCCTCGAGTAGACATCTTTGCTGCAGCATATGAATCAAGACCCACTGTCCAAGAAATGCTGATAGAATTTACAAGTCCTAAGTGCAAATCAGATGAAGCTAATGACCTTCCCTTATCAACCTCTCAACTTGCCAATGAAGCTGAGGCTGAGATCCGAACAGCAGCACAATCATCTGCTGTTGTGATCCGTGAAGCCAAAGCAGAGGCATCCAGTGTAAACAAAGGGAAGGGATATATGACCAAAGAAGATGAAGAGAGGTTGCTCAGAGAGAAGAGAGAGAAGGAAGAAAAAAGAAGGAAGAGAGAAGAAGAGGAGATGGCTGACCTGAAAAAGGCTCAAGAAAGAAAAACAGTCATGCTCCTCAGAGAACAACTTATCCAGCAGTATGCCAAACAGCTGGATGAGATGAAAGTCAAACTCCATGAAATGTCTCAAGTTGATGAAGATGAAGAACTTGCTAGACAGCTGCAGGAACAACTAAACAAGGAAGAAGAGGAGGAAGATGAAAAGAAAAGGAAGGAATATGCTAAATTCAGAATCTCTGATTCTAAATTAGCAAAAGAAATGAGGGAGGAGTGGATTGAAGCTCTGATCTATTTAGGTGAGGATGCTGACTACCCTGAAAAACATTCAAACAAAGAGATCTATAGAGCTGTCATGGGTCAGCAGGGGCAATTAGCAAAGAAGAAGAGAGATGAAGAGGAAGAAAAGGCTCGTCAAAAATCCAAGAAGGCCATTGCACTTAACCATAGAACCCATGAAGAAAGGAAGGTCATGACTGACTTCCTATAGGCAAGGGGGAAAGTGGAAGGAGGCTAGGTCCCATGACATTCATGAACCTACAAGCCTTGTACAGCCAAGTCAAGAAGGAAGAAGAAGAAAGACTAGGAAAGAAAGTCTTCAAGACAAGGGTCACAGAAAAGGAAGACAAAAGACCAGTCAAGAAACAAAAGACTTCTACCCCAGACACTACTTCCACTATCCAAAAACCTTCCACAAATATCCCCAAACCTTCCTCTCCTCCACCCAAAAGGTCCAAACCATCTCACCCAGCTCCCTCTCATCAACAGCCTCTCCTGAAGAAATCCAAACCCACACCTATACCAGAAGACTCCAGAGATATAGTTGATTGGTTCTACAGTTCACAGGATCAGTGGTTTGAAATCTTCAGGGGGAGAACTGAAAGAAGGAGATCTATTTACAAATCTGTTGATGAAGTTCTACAATAAGCAGATTCAGATCTCAGTAGAATTCTGGAGATGGGTGAAGCTCATGAGCCTGCAAATGAGGGTGGGAAACGTCTTATGCTAGCAATCAAACACCATTTCAACCCTAGCAAAGATGTGATCATAGACATCAAACCACTTCAGTCCCACTCTCCATTTGTAAGTTGGTCCTACAATACTAATCTGGATGAGTTCACCTTAACTGATGTTAAGAAGCAACAGATGAGATGTTCAAGCAAGACAATTTTCAAAATGCCAAGTAAAGACATTAAGACTCTGTCTGAGCTTCCACTAAACAATCCCAGCAAGGATCCAAGAGGCTATGAGGTTGCAAGGATATTCTGCCACATGCAAAAGCTTCAGCAACAAAGAGATTAGAAGAATTTTGGTAGCATCAGTCTAGGGGGAGTTTCTAGAACCAAAGACTGAATGCAACAAAATTCTTCTAAGTACAAATGCTACTGATAGGCTTATCAGCAGCGTTCAACACTTGTCGCTGCTAATAGATTTATCAGTAGCGTTCAACACTTGTTGCTGCTGATAGGCTTATCAGCATGTTCAACACGTGTTACTGCTGATAGGCTTATCAGCAGCGTTCAACACTTGTTGCTGCTGATAGGCTTATCCGCGGCGTTCAACACTTGTTGCTGCTGATAGGCTTATCAGCAGTCTTCAACACTTGTTGCTGCTGATAGGCTTATCAGCAGCGTTCAACACTTGTTGCTGCTGATAGGCTTATCAGCAGCGTTCAACACTTGTTCCTGCTGATAGGCTTATCAGCAGCGTTCAACACTTGTTACTGCTGATAGGCTTATCAACAGTGTTCAACAGATCATTCTTGATGCTGATCCTCATCCTTGCTGCTTACAGCCTTGTGCCTTTAAGATAAATCATTGCAGCTGACTATCCATGTCAAGCGTCACTGACAACTTTCTGCAAAAGCTACTGACACACTCAAAGCAGAAGGAACCTCAATGGTGCAACCAATGACGGACAACAATGCTCTTCTCCAAGCATGCACGTAATGATGCATAAAGAAGACGCTTCAATAAAGTTAGCTAGTTTAGACTAAACTTGTATTATTAGCTTTGTACAAAAGATCAACGGTCTGTGTTAGATCTGATCCTTAGAATCAAGGGTCTGTCTTGATTCTAAGTTAGTATAAATACTGTGTAAACACTTCATTGTAAGTGTGCTTCTTGATAGAGTTTTCATTTGTAATCGTTTATTCACAAAAGCTTAATACAACAGTGTTCTTATTAGTATTCTTTTTGTTTACTCGATTATACTTGTGTAGTTGCTATTGTTTTCGCCAATTTCAACTAAGAACAGAACCATCTTGTACTTTCGCGATCTAACAATCCCCTTGTTCTATCTTCGCTTCCTTGGCATTCCTTTTTGCTGCAGAGTAAGAAGTGTCACAAATATCAGATCCACCAGATATAAAACCTATTACCTTGGCATCTGGCGGCGGGGATTTTGTTCTTTGCGGGATCCTGTCTTGATCCTTGGTCTTGTTCATTCCTTTGCCTAGAAATTCTTTGAGATATCCCTTGCTTTCCGCAACGCAATACAATCCTCAGTTATATGGCCAAAGTCTTCATGGAATGCACACCACTTGGACTTGTTTGTTCCTCCTGAAATCTTCTCGAACTTGCGAGGCCACCTTGCTTTTTCTCCAAGATCTTGCATAGCAAATAGCAAACCAGTTATATCAATAGAAAAACAGTATTCAGACAACTTAGGATATTCTTCCTCGTCCTCGTCATCTTCTACAGCATTGACCCTCTGATTGTCTGGCTTAGAATACGGCTTGGAACTGTACGACCTGAAAGGTGCAGGTTTGATTTTTCGGTTAGGTTGAGTGTAGCTTATCAGAGCATTCACTCTTTGCTAGATCTTTTTATCATCTTCCAGCCTAATAATCCTCAATGCCCGGTTCCCGACTTCATCAAGGTTCCTGCAAAGATTCATAACAAGGTCTTCGTAAAATTGAGAATCCTTTTGTTGTCCATTCTTGAAGGCCTGGACTACAGTGGCAACGCCAAGGTTTGGGATATCCAGGGATTCCCGGCCGAACTTGCTGACATAATCACGAAGGGATTCTACGTTGTTCTGAGTTATCCTGTATAAGTCACTTGTTAACCTTTCAAAGGTTCTATTGCAAGAAAACTGATTGTTAAACAAATTGATTAAGTGAGCAAATGAAGTAATAGAATAAGGTTTAACGTTAAGTAGCCATTTTAGGGCTGATCCTGTTAAGGTAGAGCCGAAGCCTTTGCATAAGCATGCTTCCTTTAGCTCCAAAGGAATGGGGTTTATCTCCATCTGTTCCCTGTACTGCGTGACGTGCTCCTCAGGATCTGTAGTTCCATCATACAACTTCATGTTATGAGTCTGGAGGGGATCTCAGCATCACATAACGGTGGAGCGAATCTGGAGATCCTGTGACTAGTAGAGGACATCTCTGATATAGGTTGGACAACACCTAGTACACTGGAGATCATTTCTCTCAACTTCTTTAACTTCTTGGCCATGGACGGAGTGATTCCTGTCTCCTGCACAAATTCGTTAGTATTCGAAAATTAATTAAATGTGTTACCGTTCTCAGGATTTCGGAATGATGATCCCGAAGTAACTCCAAGATCTTGATTTGTCGTAACTCTAACAGCCGGGGTAGGGCCAACTTCAGTGATTCCTGTTTGCATTGGAAGAAAGTCTCCTTTATGGATTCCTGGTGATCCTGAATAATTAAAATCCAAAATCCTTGGTTGCAGCGGGCTCGTCACTTCCACCGTTTTATATGATCCTAAATAATTAAAATCCATAAACATTCTCAATCTCTCGAAACAGCGCTTGGTTAGTCTTCCTCTGTTGTCCCATTTGTTGTTTCATCTCCGAGAACAGATCGAGGATATCATTGTTTGATACGATAACATGTCAACCAGTAGGTATTCCGGATCCCTAAAAACCTGCAGGAGTAGTTTTCTTCGGCTGATTAACATTTTTTTGAAATGCAGGAGGAGGAATAGGGTTGACCAACCGAGAGATCGAAGATGGAGCAAAAACAGAAATATTTTTGGATTAGGACGACATTTTCGAAAATAGCTTTGAAAGATAGTGATTGAAGACAAATTTTAGTAAAGATTTGAACATGAAAAGCACCACTTGCCCCACGGTGGGCGCCAAACTATTTTGGGTAAAATTAACAAGACTAATTTTGTAACCAAACTTAGAAAGTGAGGTAGTGTGCTTGTAAAATCAATGTAAATCAATATAAAAACGTATAGAGTGACACAGTTGTTTACGAGGAAAGCCCTTGATCGTTCAGGATCTCCGGCATAAAACCTCGGGAGGTGACAATCGATACGTGCCTCGTTTCTTGAATAAATGGTAAAATGATTACAAATGTGAGCGAAAAATGATCGAGATCTAGGTGTTACAGAGCTTATTTGTGAGTATTCGATAATACTAAGTGTTTGTGTGTGTTGCTAATCGATCAAGCCGCTGATTAAATACAGAAAATGATCCTAACTAACTTTCCGAGGATCCCGGAGCTTTACTCGGTCTTCAAATATGACCGTTATTGATCTTCTCTCGCAAGATTTACACGTTCTCTTTGATTTATCGTCCGATTCTTCAGAGACAAAACGAGTCAACACGTTTTACCTGCGTATATAAAAGAAATATAGGACAAATAGCCGTTAGTAGCATTAATATTCACGATACCGAAGTTACTAGGATCTTGGATTCTGGATCATGCATCATTCAGGATCGTTCTTGAAATTTAACCCATAATAAATACCTTATTTAATCTAAATTGGTCATTCGTCGCAAAGTGGTTTTAAAATTGTTTTAAATAAAACTATTAAATTTAAAACTTGTTTTTACTTTTAAATAAAACACCTTTTTATTTAATTACATTTCCGAGAAAAATAAACAATTTAATTATATCGTCTTTTTTAAATTGTGTCAAAAGTTTTATAAAAACTTTCCGGTTTAATTATTATCCTAAATAATTATATCACAACCACAAAAATAAAAAAAAACACAGAACCAAGCAACTAGGAAAAAATGTCCGGTTTCTTTCGAGCCATCAAACGAAAACCAGACTGGTATAAGTGATAACAAAATCAACAAATCTGCTATATCCCACTTAGTCTAAGATCTTCATCTTTAATCCTGTCATTGTCCGTCGCGGTCTTCTAGTTTTCGTCTCTTTAGGATTACAATATTTATTTATAAATACACTAAAATAAATAAATAAAAATAAACCTAACTATTACAACGGGGTTCCAAATAACCCATAAAAAATACAAAGAAAAATAAACCAACACAAACAATACAACCACAGGTATCTAGTGCTCGATTCAATTAACACAATAACAATTAACGATAAAGGCTCGATCTTTTGTCAAACAAAAGTTTTGACAAATAAAACAATAAATCGAATTAGAAATAAATATATGTCCAAACACGCGTAAAGTTGGCTCTAATACCACTGTTGGGAATCAAGTACCGGTTTTTAACTTTTAAAAACAATAATTACTTAAACCTTTTAATAAAAAAATCAGATATATTTAGCGGAAGCGATTCAGAGTACTAAAACAAATCAGATCTGGATTCCTAGCAGTAATCCGATTAAACGTGTATAAACAATATAAATAAACCAACCATAGGGTCTTCAACGATTATACCTTTGACGATAAACAAATCAGAAACCTCATATCAACGGGCGTCATGCTAGATGACATGATCACGAAAACCTGCAAAACAAGTTACACGGTTACGCAGGAGGGAACCCGATCACAGCGGTGGTGACGGCGGCTTCTGCTGGCGGAGAACGACGGTCCGACGGTGGTGGCGTCGCACATAAACCGAGAAGGGAGAGGGAGTGGGTTTTGAAAATTCCCTTGGTGGCTAGATTAGGTTTTAGGTTTAACACTTAAGGATATATTTATAATTACATTAAGTACAAATCACACCCCCGGGTATTAACATTTAGTTCCGTGTAATTAACTATTAACTACATTTAACCCTTGTAGTTTACTGATAACAATTAATCAGTAAAAACCAGATTATTTAACATGTAACATTTAATCATTAAATCCCTCGTAAATAATTATTTCACTAAATAATTAATTAACTCAATCTCCGATAAATATTTCTCTAAATATTAATCCGCCAAATAATAAATCCATCTTTCGTGAACTATAATATTTAACAATTAAATATTATATATTTACTCGTTGCCTAAAGTGTAACTCTTTGGATCGTACCCCGTTAGTAACGTTGACTTAATTGACGATCGGACATCATATATCCAACAACAAAGAAGAAAGAAGAGGTCTCGCTCCATGCACCACTCCCGACTCCTACCACGCGCTGCGATAGACGTCACAATAAGGCAGTGCAGGTATCTGTAGAGAGGGTCTACAATAAACGAGACATTCCCCTTTGTCCCTAGCTAGGGACCATCGACAATGACTGACCAAAACGCTAAGAGGCTGTGTGCATTTGCCTCGGAGATCCCCTCGTTGTAAAGAGGGGTGACGGTCTCCGGCTCCGTGTATAAGCCGAGGAGCACCCCAAACCTAGCCAGCATCATCTCGTGCACGTGGCCAAACAAACGAAATGAAATCTCCGCAGGCGGCGCTGGCTGGTCCAGGTCGTCAATCTCCGCTGGCTGTCTTACCTAGCGTGGGATAAAGGTGAACGTCGGTAAAAACTCGACGACCAGCTCCCAGTAAGACGGCTGGTAGGCGATCTTGAACAGGCAGTCCCAGGGCGTATCATATCCAATAAAGCCACATGTCCGCTCTTCCTCGCCGAGCAACTCAAGAAGTCCCCAGTCCACTGCTGTGGATGCGCCGATCCTCATCCTCTGAAGTTTCAAGCACCGCGTAAATGTGTCACTGGCCGGCTCGAACTGCACATACAGCCATGCATCAAGATAGTCAACCACATCATGGTAGTGTCCACATCATGGTCGTGTCCCCCTCGTCCTCAGAACCAGACATACCTGCAAAATCGAACATTGATATACGTGCAACATTGTTATATGTGTAACATAGATATACGTGCAACCTTGATATACGTGTAACAAAATGTAAAAAAAATAATCTTAATTCTATACACCACGTATAGTGTGGTACGTGGCACGGGCGTTGTCCTGGGCTGCGTATGACCTATACGACACTCATTCCCGAGACCATACGACACGCATAGCTTTGTATGTGTCGTATGTTCTCAGGAATGGGTGGTGTATAGGTCATACGCAGCCTAGGACCAACGAACCAAAGACCATACGCGGCATATAAACCTATACGCTACGTATATCTCCATCGTTAGAGACTCACACAATACCGCCCATAAATGCTTAAATTTTGTCCAACCGTCATTTCTAAGCGATGCCTTGCAATGTTTTGAGATATTCTCGTGAATATGGCACCTACATAGGCATTTGGATGCCTCCGGTAATATTTTATCACACGCATTCATGAGAGCTTGGTCTCTATATGTTATTATCACACGCGGCTCCATACACTTTTGCAACATATTTTTGATCATCTGTAGCACCCATATGAGATTTTCTTCCCGTTCTTTCGATATAAATGCATGAGCAACACAAAACTTCTGGTGTGTCGAGGTCACACCAACTACCTAAACAAATGAAAGTCTTTACATGTTCGTTTTGTACATTGTTTTGGGTAAAAATTAACAAGACTAATTTTGTAACCAAACTTAGAAAGTGAGATAGTGTGCTTGTAAAATCAATGTAAATCAATATAAAAACGTAAAGAGTGACACGGTTGTTTATGAGTAAAGCCCTTGATCGTTCAGGATCTCCGGCATAAAACCTCGGGCGGTGACAATCGACACCTGCCTCATTTCTTGAATAAATGGTAAAAAGATTACAAATGTGAGCTACAAATGATCGAGATCTAGGTGTTACAGAGCTTATTTGTGAGTATTCGATAATGCTAAGTGTTTGTGTGTGTTGCTAATCGATCAAGCTGCTGATTAAATATAGAAAATGATCCTAACATTCCGAGGATCCCGGAGCTTTACTCGGTCTTCAAATATGACCGTTATTGAGCTTCTCTCGCAAGTTTGATACGTTCTCTTTGACTTCTCGTCCGATTCTTCAGGGAAAAAATGAGTCAACACGTTTTACCTGCGTATATAAAAGAAATAGAGGACAAATAGCCGTTAGTAGCATTAATATTCACGATACCGAAGTTACTAGGATCTTGGATTCCGGATCATGCATCATTCAGGATCCTGCTTGAGATTTAACCCATAACAATTGTCCCCAAATTTAACAGCTGTCAGTTACATTGATATCTGTAAATTTTTGAAATTCAAATGGTAAATGATGATAGGGCTGTGACGAGACTCTCCCGAATTCCAATGCGATTTAAGCGTTATTTCAGTAGGCTATAATTATCCTTCCTTCTCACTCATTAAAATTCACCGTCTTCTTCACTTTAAAGTTGTAGAAAAGGTACAAGCTTCTCTCGATCTTGTTTTTCTTTCGCAGTAATCTTTCGTTTCCTTAAATGGGCAAAAAACAACCAACTCGCTCACGAGCTCCGGCTGCCGTCGAATCAGTGGAGGATTTTTCTGATCCAAGTTTGCTTAGCAATCATGATCAGGAGAAGTGCACCTTTACTGGCCAGGATATTAAGCTTTTGAAAACTTTTAACATTTTTCCCCAAAAAACCATATTTAGGGCTTTCGACCTGAAGATCAGGGCTGATATCTCCTCAATGACTTTTTTCTGTTTCTTAGCCTATCCCTTCACTCTCGGTCTTACCTATCCCTTTTCACCACTGATTTATGAGTTTTTTAAGGTTACCGGTCTGAGTTATTCTCAAGTCATGCCCGTGGCTTGGAGAATCCTGTACACACTAGAGCACATGAATCGTCTCCATTCTCTTACTATTGGAACTCCTGAAATAGCTAATGTGTATAACTTGAGAACCCACAGGTCCTCCCGAATTGTTTTCCAACTTAAATCCGGTTGTACACCTTTGGTCCTTAAAGCCACTCAGAATGATATCGACTAGAGGGGTAAATTCTTCTTCGTGAGGCGAGATTCTATTCCGGATGGGAAACTCTTGCCACTCCGATGGGTTAAAAAGGGTAGGAAATAGTTAGAATACCTGCAATTTTTAGTGTTTCCAACATGTTGATGATGACTTTCATTTCTCATCTAGCCCCGAAGTTTTCTAAGTTAGCTCCCACTCGAAGCGATACCGACAAGAGGATCGAAGCTTTGTTGGAGATACCTGCTACTGAGAGATCCTTCCACCAGGAGTCTGTTATCAGTGAAGCCAGCTTGAATACTCAATACTCCGAACCCAGCATGTCTTCAGGTAAGAATAATTTTTCCTTGATGATTCCAGATTATACCGAATCTTTATAGGGATCCCAAACTACAGACTTTATCTGATAAGGAAAGAGAAATTTATTTGAATGTTAGTTAAATATGAATTTAGGAATTTTAACCCAATAACCTGAAACAGGTGTCCGAAGATCCAGCTCCAGGTTTGCCCTTGATGATATCGACAGTATGGTCTCCAAAGGTAAAGTCATTAAGTAGGAGATGAGCCAGCCAACCCTTGAAGCTTTAAAGCAGATGCTCCTAAGTCGGAATCCTCAACTCTTCGCCCCAAGGCTGCCGCTAGCAAGAAGAGAAAGCCTTCTGACATCGCTGATGTAGTTTCCCTTGAGAACCTAGGCTATGTCGACGTCCACAAAAAGCTTCACGTTTTTGGTCATTTGGTAAGAAACTTTGGTATCCCGGATCCTGAACCTGTATTAGAGAAATCCTAACATATTTTCCTATAACAGGCCCTAGAACAAATGACCAGATGCTACGAGTCAGCGGTGAAAGAAGCTGAAGAAGCAAAATAGACGGTGAGCGACCTGCAAAAAATAGTCGCAGCTAAAAATAAGAAATTAGAGGATGAGGCCAAGGAGCTCAGCAGGGTGAAGGCGGAGCTTGAGGATGCCTATGCCAAACATGCCCAAGATCTCGAGGAATCCTACGAACAATCCAAAACATCAGTTGCCATTTCAATATTCCAAGCCAAGATAAAAATGGCTAAAGAGGCTGATGATAGGGATTTTAATCGGGCTAAATGGGATGTCCATGAGTGGAAAAGGCTTGTGGCTAAGCTAGGAGGTTAGCTGGTGCAGGACGAGGAGGTGGACAACCAAGTGGCTGAGATTGAGGGCTCTGTGAAGGTGGCAGCGGAGGTGGTCGAACATGACAATGAGGGCGATAAAGAGAAGGCCTGAGTCCTGTGTTTGTGATTCCTATGGTTTTATGTCTTTAACTTTGATCATGTTTCTTTTTTGAACAATTTAATTTCCTTGCTTTTTACGGATCCCTGAATGGGATGAACAATTTGACAACTCATGTCCTGGGTGGATGGTTCCTTTTTTGGATAAAACCCGGGACATATTTCAATTTTCTGCACTTTATATGATAATTAGTAGCTTTGACTGTTTGCCATGATTGTTTTTTGATTGTATTTGTAGAAAATCAGGATTTGTTAGGTAACTAAACTTTAAAATAAACAAGTTTAAGCATGTTTTCAGGATACCGGATCCTTAAAGACAAATAACATTTTGGTTTTTTATCAAACTTTGACTTAGGAAATTATAGTTTAATTTTGACAAATTGTATGGAAAAATATCAATTACAAACATATCATGACTTAGTCCTATGAGTCTCAAATCTTCTATAAACTGAAAACTAACAAGTAACACATACCTTTGTCGAGAACTAAGTCAGGTAGACACACATACCAGATTATGATGTTGAGTTTGAAATATAACAACCGTTAGTTGTCCCCAGTGTATAGTCATTAAACACGTCGTAGACTTAGTAATAGTACTTCAAGATCTTCACAAGTTTTTAACCCATTTAAGGATCTTGAGCCAGCATATTGATGCTAAGTTCTTGAGTTAACACATAAGTGTTAAATATCTGTGACAATTTAGAATCGTGGGCAAAGCCAAAATAACGTGGGCCAAGCCAGAATAACATGGGCCAAGCCAGAATAACGTGGGCCAAGCCAGAATAACGTGGGCCAAGCCAAACTTAAGTTATCATGAAAATGCTAAAAACCTTAGGAGTAACACGTCTGTTACTATCGTAGCATTCAAGATATAGCCAACAGTGATGAAATTATCAGCCACTGTTACATGGACTGGTTGCACCACATTGAACTATACATGAATATCGTGCGCCCCTGGCGGGGTGTAGGAACCCAATCTACTTAGAAATGTGAAATTCGTTTCAACCTTTTAGGTATTCAGGATACCTTAACTTAGGAGAGATGGCCAATCTCTTACTTCTCTCGGGATCCCTGAAGATACTTCCTGAAAAATAGGAAATCTTGGTGAAGGTGGGTATTAGCCTGGCTAACACCCCTCCGACGTTCAAGTAAGTACTTTGATCGAGAGTAATTAGTATGAAAATAGTCAGGGATAGAAGACATACCAGTTTTAGCTAGAATTTAAATTCTAACTTACATAAAGTAGGTTTTGAGATGGATAGCGTTCCAGGATCTTGGTAGGATATCTCATTCCATAGTAGCCAACTAATAAGCTCCCTTTCCTGCTTCTGAATCAATCAAGTATGGGCCTTTCCATTTTGGTGCAAGCTTTCCATCATTGGGATTGGTAGTATTTTGGAATGTCTTTCTTAATACGAGATCACCTGCTTGGAATCTTCTAACCCTTATGTTTTTGTTCTATGACTTCGCTATCCTCTGTTGAAAAGCTGCAATGCGAAATTTGGAAAGATCTCTGAGCTCATCCACAGTATCGAGATCCTGAGCAAGAGCTTCGTCGTTGGTCTCTGAAGATTGGAGATTGGTTCTGGAAGTAGGGATAACCATCTCTGTCGGGATCATGGCTTCTGTTCCAAATACCAAGGAGAATGGAGTTTGCCCCCATCGCGTTCTTCGTGGTTATCCTATCTGCCCAAAGTACAAACGGTAGCTCTTCAGCCCATCTTCCTTTCTTTGCTCCTAATCTCTTCTTGAGGATGTACTGGGTACAAGTTATCATTTTGATTCCCCAACTGGCACAGAAGTCAGTTGTTCTCTTGCCAATGAACTGAGATCCATTATCACAAATTATCTCCGCCGGGATCCCAAATCTCGTTAGGATATTGTGCTTGATGAAGGAGATTACTTCTTTCTCTCCGACTTGGACAAATGCTTCAGCTTCGATCCATTTAGAGAGGTAATCCGCCATTGCCAACGATATCAATTCCCCACTTCATAAACGGCCATGGAGAGACGATTGGGTATAAAGGTTCAGTCGGTTTATGGAGTATGTTGCTGTGTCTCTAGTAAGCGTCACATTTTTTAGAGTAAGTCACAGCATCCTTTCTCATGGTAGGCCAGTAATATCATGTCCTCAGGATCCTTGAGAATAACGCTCTACCCCCGGTGTGATTACCACAATCTCCTTTGTGTAGATCTTTGAGGACTTCACTTGCTTCAGGATCCTCCAAGCATCTTAAGTATGGACCTGCAATTGATTTTCTATACAAAACATTTTCAAACATTATAAAGCGAGACATCCTCATGCAAAAAGCCTTGTGGTTCTTTTCATCACTTGGGATTTCATCATCCTACAAGTATTTATTAATAGGTGAAATCCAGGATTCTGGAATAGGTTCAAGATCTTGAATGTCTGCTTCTTCTTCAGTGTTGGATACTTCATTTACCTTCTCGATCGCTGGGCTCAGAATGTGTATGATAGGTATTTTTGTATCTTCTGGTATTCTAAGAGCTAAAGCAAGGTTTGCTAAGGCATCAGCCTCAGTGTTATCTTCCTGTGTAATGTTAAAAGTTTCAAATTTCATGGATAATTGCTTAACTATTGTGAGGTATTTGGCTAGCTTCTTACCTTTTACTGCATATGAACCATTGAAATGATTAGCAATTAACAATGAGTCTACATATACCTGAAGATGCCTGATCTTGATATCCCTGGCTAATTGTAATCCTGCTATCAGCGCCTCATACTCTGCTTCATTATCGTAGCCTGGAACTCACAGCTTATGGATTAGGGTAATATGTCCCCTTGTGGTGATTTTAGTATGATTCCCAGTCCTGTTCCTCTTACATTTGATGCACCATCAGTGAATAAATTCCATTAATCCTTCGATTCTTCTAGTTGTTGGACTTCTAGATCTGCTTCTTGTTCGATATCACTGCTGAAATCACCCACAAAGTCCGCCAGTGCCTGAGACTTCATTGTTGTTCTAGGTTCATATATGAGGTCATAGGCGCTGAGCTTGACTGACCATTTAGCCATCCTTCCTAACATCTCTAGTTTTCTTAAGACACACTTAATATGATAATTAGTTTTAACATGAATAGCATGAGTTTCAAAATAATGTCTAAGTTTAGTTGATGCCATTATTAAAGCTTAAATTAATTTTTCTAAATGAGAGTACCTGGTTTCCACTGGTAGCAAACTTTTACTTACATAGTATACTAGATGCTGCTGCCCTTCGTGATCCCAGACTAGTACACCACTTACGGTGCTTTGGGATACTGCCAAGTATAGGGATAATGGTTCGCTGTCTTCTGGTTTCATTAATAAAGGATCCGATGACAAGTATTCTTTCAATGATTGGAGTGCTCGTTCATGCTTCTCTTCCCATTCGAATCTTTTGTTCTTCCTCAGGATGTCGTAGAACTCTTTGCACCTTTATGAGGATCTCGATATGAACCTGTTGAGTGTTTCTACCATGCCGGTTAGTCTCTGGACATCCTTGGTGTTTGCTGGGGATTTCATATTGATGATCTCTTTGATTTGTTCTGGAGTGGCTTCTATCCCTCGCTTGGTTACCATGTAGCCCAGGAACTTTCCTGCCCCCATTCTGAAGTGGCATTTGGAAGTATTCAACTTCATGTTGTATTGGTCCAGGATATCAAATGCTTCTTTAAGGTCCCTGAGATGATCCTCAACTTTCTTTGATTTTACCACCATGTCATCTATGTAGACCTCCATAGTGTCCCTAATCTTGTCTTTGAACATCATGTTCACCAGCCTTTGATATGTAGCACCTGCATTCTTCAAACCAAAAGGCATAGCAATATAACAATAGATACATGTAGGAGTCATGAACGCGGTGTCTTCCTGATCCGATGGTTCCATTTGGATCTGTTGAAATCCCGAAGAGGCATCCATAAAAGTCAGGATCTCGTGGCCAGGAGTAGCGTCCACCATTGAGTCTACGTGCGGTAATGGGACGGGATCTTTAGGACACGCCTTGTTGAGGTCCGTGTAGTCTACACAAACTCTCCACTTCTCCTTTTTATTCTGGACCACCACCACATTAGCTAGCCATTTCAGGAATTTTACTTCCCTAATCATTCTAGACTTGAGAAGTCTTTACACCTCTTCTTGGATGATCATGTTTCTTTCAGGAGCAAACTTCCTCCGCTTTGATGTATTGGCCTAAAACTTTTGCCAATTCCAAATCTATGGGTTATGATATTTTTGGATATACATGTCATGTCCTCGTGCTTCCATGCGAAGGTTGCTTTTCTGCCCTTGAGGAAGTTCAGGATATCTTTTTCAATATCTTCAGGGATATTACTCCCTACAAGGATCTTTACATCTGGATTTTCAGCATCCAGGGATACATCTTTAACATCATGTTCTGTAGCTTCTAGAACATCCCTGTCCTGCTTTGTTAATTGCTATGCTTGCCTGGTTTTGACGGAGGCTTTCATCGAAGAAGTATAGCAATCCTTAGCCTCTTGCTGATCACTGTTAATCTTCACTACTCCCCAAGGGGTTGGCAATTGGACACGCTGATGTTATGTTGAGGGCACCACCTTCATATCGTGTATCCATGGCCTTCCTAAAATGATATTATTGCAAGAAAAAGAATCTATTACACAAAATTTTTGAATAGAATTTACCCCTTCGGTAGTTTTATCTCTCCGACTGTGCTTTTGACTTCTCCGCTGAATCCTACCAGCACTGAGGTTTTTAAATAATTTCAGAATCTGGGATCCCCATTCTTTTCAGGACTTCATGCTGAATTATGTTCACTGAGCTCCCTCCGTCAATCAGTATCCTCCAGATGAAGTGGTTTGCAATATATAGAGTGATTACTAGACTATCGTGGTGAGGATCCTGTACGTCGTTCCTGTCGTCCTCATCGAAAGAGATCACCTTTTCTTCAGTTAAGTTTGACGTTCTGATAGGCCTGTCCCCTTGTTCTGTCTTCGCTTCCTTGGCACTCCTTTTTACTACAGAGTAAGAAGTGCCACAAATATCAGATCCACCAGATATAAAACCTATTACCTTGGCATCTGGCGGCGGGGATTTTGCTCTTTGTGGGATCATGTCTTGATCCTTGGTCTTGTTCTTTCCTTTGCCTAGAAATTCTTTGAGATATCCCTTGCCACGGAGATAGCTTATCTCCTTCCGCAAAGCAATACAATCCTCAGTTATATGGCCAAAGTCTTCGTGGAATGCACACCACTTGGACTTATCTCTTCCTCCTAAGTTCTTCTCAAACTTGCGAGGCCACCTGGCTTTTTCTCCAAGATCCTCCATAGCAAATAGCAAACCAGTTGTATCAAGAGAAAAATAGTATTTAGACAACTTAGGATATTCTTCCTCGTCCTCGTCATCGTCATCTTCTACAACATTGACCCTCTGATTGTCTGGCTTAGAATACGGCTTGGACCTGTACGACCTAAAAGGTGCAGGTTTAGTTTTTCGGTTAGGTTGAGTGTAGCTTGTAGGAACATTCACTCTTTGATGGATCTTTTTATCATCTTCCAGCCTAATAAACCTCAATGCTCAGTTCCTGACTTCATCAAGGTTCCTGCAAGGATTCATGACAAGGTCTTCGTAAAATTGAGAATCCTTCTGTAGTCCCATCTTAAAGGCTTGGACTGCAGTGGCAAGGTCAAGGTTCGGGATATCCAGGGATTCCCGGCCGAACTTGCTGACATAATCCCGAAGGGACTCTCCGCTGTTCTGAGTTATCCTGTATAAGTCACTTGTTAACCTTTCAAAGGTCCTACTACAAGAGAACTGATTGTTAAACAAAATGATTAAGTAAGCAAATGAAGTAATAGAATAAGGTTTAACGTTAAGTAGCCATTTCAGGGTTGATCCTGTTAAGGTAGAGCCGAAGCCTTTGCATAAGCAGGCTTCCTTTAGGTCCAAGGGAATGGGGTTTATTTCCATCCGTTCCCTGTACTGCGCGACGTGCTCCTCAGGATCCTAGTTCCATCGTACAACTTCATGTTAGGAGTCTGGAAGCGCTTGGGGATCTCAGCATCATATAACGGTGGAGCGAATCTGGAGATCCTATGACTGGTAGAGGACATCTCCGGTATAGGTTGGACCACACCTGGTACACTGGAAATCATTTCTCTTAGCTTTTTTAACTCCTTGGCCATGGACGAAGTGATTCCTATCTCCTGCACAAATTCGTTACTATTAGAAAATTGAGTAAATGTGTTACCATTCTCAGGATTTCGGAATGATGATCCCGGAGTAACTCCGAGATCCTGATTTATTGTAACTCTAACAATCGGGGTATGGCCAACTGCAGTGATTCCTGTTTGCATGGGAAGAAAGCCTCCCTTAAGGATTCCTGGGGATCCTGGATAATTAAAATCCAAAATCCTTGGTGGCAATGGGGTCGTCATTTCCACTGGTTTCTTTGATTCCTTAACCTTCTCAATCTCCCGAAACAGTGCTTGGTTAGTCTTCCTCTGTTGTTCCATTTGTTGTTTCATCTCCGAGAACAGATCGATGATATCATTGTTTGATACGATCACAGGTCCACCAATAGGTATTCCGGATCCCGAAAAACCTGCAGCAATAGTTTTCTTTGGCTGATTAACACTTTTTTAAATGGAGGAGGAGGAATAGGGTTGACCAACCCAGAGCTCGAAGATGGAGCAGAAACATGAATATTTTTGGATTGGTATGACATTTTCGAAAATAGCTTTGAAAGATAGTGATTGAACACAAATTGTAGTAAAGATTTGAAGATGAAAAGCACCACTTGCCCCACAGTGGGCGCCAAACTGTTTTGGGTAAAAATTAACAAGACTAATTTTGTAACCAAACTTAGAAAGTGAGGTAGTGTGCTTGTAAAATCAATGTAAATCAATATAAAAACGTAAAGAGTGACGTGGTTGTTTACGAGGAAAGCCCTTGATCGTTCAGGATCTCCGGCATAAAACCTCGGGCGGTGACAATCGACACCTGCCTCATTTCTTGAATAAATGGTAAAAAGATTACAAATATGAGCGACAAATGATCGAGATCTAGGTGTTACAGAGCTTATTTGCGAGTATTCGATAAAGCTAAGTGTTTGTGTGGGTTGCTAATCGATCAAGCCGCTGATTAAATACAAAAAAAAGATCCTAACTAACTTTCTGAGGATCCCGGAGCTTTACTCGGTCTTCAAATATGACCGTTATTGAGCTTCTCTCGCAAGTTTGATACGTTCTCTTTGACTTCTCGTCCGATTCTTCAGGGACAAAACGAGTCAACACGTTTTACCTGCGTATATAAAATAAATAGAGGACAAATAGCCGTTAGTAGCATTAATATTCAGGATACCGAAGTTACTAGGATCTCAGATTCCGGATCATGCATCATTCAGGATCCTACTTGAGATTTAACCCATAACATACATCGCGTCGATCATCAACACATGTAGGAATGCATGCCACATGTTATACAATTTATGATGAATAAAGAAAACCTCTTCCACGACATTTTGTGGATGGATCCTCACGGGTGTAATAAACATATTTTTTAGAAAGCAGGTTTTCCAATACCCGCATTGGAGTTCGCGAATTTATGTTCGTTTTTAATCTTCTGTATGACATTATATATGTCTCTCTAAACACACACGCTTTGAGGGTTTTGTACCCTAATAGTTGCTAGAATGTTACGTGGCTCCATGTTTTACGAATACAGCTTCGCCACTAAAAGGTATTCATTCGGAGTCAGTCTCCTAGCAAACGGGTGCCCCTCTAGATGTTGAGCAGGATCATGGTTATGTTGGTCATTCCTCACCTCTAACTTCCAAGCACCACGTTCTCCGTCATACAAACCTACAAGTTTAAAAGGGCAACCTATTTTTTACTACCGCCACGTCTAATCGTGGTTGTACTCTTGTGTTCGCCACCACGGTCGCACACAATCCATATCTTAATGACCATTGCAGACGTGTCTGAGCCTCTATTCTTCGATCGCTGGGTCACAATAATGTAACCATTCTCACATCCTCTGGTGATAGCCACGAGACAAAATCCTGAAAAAATGGTACGTATAGGTCTTATATATAACGAGGAAGACGTAAGTGAACGAATGTCATACCTTGTCAGTTGCATAAGAAACTATCGGGTCAGAACGTTCCTCGTACAAAGGTTGACCCACGTATACGTATTCGGGATTGCTTGGTTCCACGTATGATTTTTGACCTGCAAAGTAGAACTCGTTAATAGGTTATGCCAAGTAAGAGGGTTCACTGTCAGGGACGAACTCCTGTAAAAAACGTAATGGTTACAATTTAGTAAAGCTCGGCTAGCAATAAATAAATAGATGCTTTACCTTGTCTCTTGATTATAATAAACGTCGAACACGACCGGGTCCTGATTCAAATCTAACAACCCTGTCTCGTATGAAGAATTCACGCCAGACCCTTCCTAAAACAATTATATTAGAAATATATTATAAACAAAGCAAAAAATACGTGAATAAATGTTATACCGGGTTGTTATCCCATGACTCATTAGAATATTCGCCAAAAACATACTAGCTGTCCCAAAACGACATCACTATACTTGAGTATGCGGGTTGAATGTGGGAGTATTTTGGATGAATTTGGAGAGAACGAACGAAATCGGTATAATGAATGACATGAGAACGAACGAAACAACAAAGAATTATATAGGGGTTGTCGTTCGACCTATACGAGGCGTATACTTTCCCATTTTCCGATATCAAACATGTTGCGGGGGTCACTTTGTACCGTATACGCCTCGTCGTATATGACTATACGTATCGTATAGTGTACGAGTTGTACTATATACCCCTCATATAGAGCTATACGATGAGTATAGCGAATGAGGTGACCTCTGCAAGATGTCTGACATCAGAAAATAGAAAAGTTATACGATTCGTATAGACCTATACGAGGCGTATAAATTAGTGAGTTGGGTGTGTATAGTAGGACCCTGTATTATATAGTAAAGGAGAAAGAAATGGCATTCTGCAAAAGGGTAGATCTTCTACACAGATACAAACAAAGCTACAGTTAGTGGTGCGATCGTGAATAAGTTAGCTTCAAAGGGTAATCTGCTAACCGAAAACGCGACCGAGCACTTGATCATGGCAGAACCGTAATAAACCACATACCAAAGGATATTATTTTTAGAAAATTTGGGAAAAACAAATTTGCATTTAACGGTAAATCAGGAACACAAGAAAAAGTGAAAACATGCGTTTTTCTTGCATTTCATTTATCAAATTCCTGTCCTCCTGAAGAAAAAGAAAATAATATTCAGATCCATTATCCCTCTTCAACCCCACAATCAACCCTCATTAGGTGTGTTTTTCTTCAATCGATTGTTGTTTCAGAATTTGAGGTTTTGCGATATCGATGCGATTACATGCATAGTTATTGATTCAAGTAAAATGATATTTCGTTTGATTATTATTATTGTTCGTTGATCATCGTTTTTGTTTGTTGGAATGCAACATTAGGGCTTTTCGGTTGAAGGGGCACAAATCAACTCAATTCAAGTTCTGGTGTCCGTTGATGATAAGAAGGTACACACATTTTCATTATTCGCGTTTGTTTTTGGGGGAATTTGTCTTGATTTTTGCTCTGGTTTGGATTTTCCTGTTTGTTATTTTGTTGATGCGTTAAAATTTGGGGGTGATTGTTCTCTAATTCCAGCTGTTGTTCTTGATTATATATATTTATTTATGTTGTTATCTGTAAGATGAAACAATTAAGAAGAATTAAGTTCTGGTTGCATTATGGTTTTGTAGCAATTGAGGCGTCAATTTGTGTTTCAGACAATTTTTTGCTGTTTTGATTTTGAATTTCAGACATTTTGATGATAGTTTTCATCTGTTCAGACATTTGTTTGTTGAAAACATAAAAATTAGGGGAATTATTCCTGAATATTCACATGGATTTTATTTAATTGATGGTTTTATTGCGCGATAGCAATATAGTATTGAAATGCATTATTATAATCTTTACTATATAAGTTGCATTATGGTTTGTGTAATCTTATATGGGTGTTTGCTTTTGTTGATTCAGGTTTTACAAGCAACTTATCGTCGAAAATGAGGCAACGGAACATGGTTTACACCGGTCCAATGATCGATACGGAAATAGAACATGCCCATCTACACCCCGAACCTTGTTTAGTTCCTTACGGTCATGGACCGTTGTCATCTGGGATCACGTTTATGGCGGCTCCACCTGGGCCCAGAGTGGTGCCATTTGGGCCACAAAATCAGTTACCCTTCCCTGGCCGCCAGGTTATGGATGGACCGGTCCATGATGCGTTTAAGGGAAAGATTACCGAAGGGGTACATGTTAACCCTCAGTACTCCTATCCTACACCTGGCTCGAGTTCTTTTGTGGTTCCTGAGTACATTGGGTTCAATGTTATCCCTGTAGTGATGGGACCTGGGCACCATAGAGGTGCAAGGAACCAAACTGTTGGTGCTGTTGATCTTAACCCTGGTTTACAGTTCATGCCGATGGGCCATGGTGTGCTAGGGCAACCCGTTCAGGGGGTGCTTGGCCCGTGGTTGGACCAGCAGTTTTGTGCCAATGTTCCTGGAATGCCTTACATGCAAGGTAATTATTTATTATCTTCCTTTTACAGCTGCACAATATGTATTATCTATCGTTCAATTTCAGGATACACCAATGGAAATCCAGTCACTTTTGTGCATCAACCACTGCCACCACTGCAACCTATGCCTAGGTTCATGCGACCCACACCACCAACAGGTTTTAGTGTTTACCAGCCTCATAGTCAAGAACTTATGATCGAGTCAAATCCAGGACACCGTGGTTTACCTCATTTAAGGGCTCTCCCTGAAACTGTAACATATTCTTTCCATGTCATGTAAATTATACTCGTATTAATTTTAATAATTCATGTGTTTTACACTTTACTAATAATGTAGGAAGTTGCAATGTTTAATTTTGCTAATTATGGACATAGAGTTGATCTTCATAGAGATATGCGCTTGGATATAGATCATATGTCTTATGAGGTAACTGATAATTATCTTTCTTTTTAGTCAATCCCGAAAAAATAAATTAAATTTATATTCTGTGCAGGAGCTTCTTACATTAGGTGAACAGATCGGGAATGCTGGCTCTGGTTTATCTAAATATTTCATTTTAAATCATCTCAAAATGAGAATATTTACCTCTTCTAATCTGGGAGAGGTGTCATCTGCTGATCAGGATCTTAATTTCTGCACAATTTGTCAGGTATTTCTTTAGTAGGAGCAAATTTTAAGTTTAGTTATCGTGTTGTATATGGAAGTTTTTCTTTTGGTTTGGGTGCATGCAACTCAAAGGTGACGAATCATATTTAAGGTATTAATTATTGAATTCTAATTTACTTAATCCATGAGGGTCAAAGTTAATGGGCCGTTTATATAAATAGGTTAAAATTATATTTAGAGTCAATTATGTAATTCTAGAAGTCAAGGGGTCTATGTGTGTATAAACCGAAGTTAGAAACCATACAATATACGTAGGGATGCGATGTTTCAGAATACGATCATTCATTATCATATCAAAGTTCTAGATTAGTGTTTATCATTGTGATTCTGGGCAACATTAATTATTTACAAGAGGTCTTTAAAAATGAACAAAAAGTTGGTGGTGGGTCAATCTGACCCGTTTAGGCCTGCACAAAATTACCCTTACCATGTTACCTGACCCACCCATCTTGGCACCTTTACTAAATACAATGGAAGTGGAAGGAATAATCTGTCGGTTTCATGGTCCATGAAAACAAGAATTTGCTGAAAATCCGTTAGAAAGACATTGCAAATGATTTTATAAATTTTCACACAAGATTCTTCTATTTTGTCAACATTAAAGTGTGGTTCACATACTGATCCAACGTCAATACACTTTGTAAAAAAAGTAAACATTCATCAAGTTCTCTAATTTAACGTATGGTTTGGTAGTTGAATAGCTAACCATTCAACGGTAATTTGTGTTTTTAGATGGACTACAATGATAAAGAAAAGATTGGCATGCTGGATTGCAGCCATGAGTACCATGTAGACTGCATTGAAAAGTGGCTAGTTGTGAAAAACAGTTGCCCAGTTTGCAAATGCACCGGGCTGGCTACACAAGGAAAGGAGTCGTGAAACCTTCAAAGAACCGTAGGCATGTTTAAAAAAGCTGCAAATTATGGTAAATATAACAAAGTTAGTAGACTGGTGGTGTTTATGTTTATAAACTACACTAGGTATTTAGACTTGTTTTGCTTCTTTTGATGTTGTTTTATGAGATGCAACTGTCAACAACTGGTATTAAACCGTGTTTTTGTTGGCGTTAAGATCTCATGGTCCCTTGAAACCTTTTTGTATACACATGTCGGTGTATTAACTCCGGGTTTTGGAATGCTAATACTAGGTTGAACATTCATTCATTCTCTGGCATATGATACAAATGTTGGCAGGCTTGCCTTATATGCCCGGTTTGGTTCGTTATGTTTGCTTTAGCACCCTAACGGGTCAGAAACGTGTTTGCAAAATATTGCACTTAACATTTAAAAACACGTGACGGTTCATTAACTAGACGATGCTCTGGTCGTTTTCCCGCTCCCATGTCTAGCCTCCTTGTGATAACTACTGGGTGTACGGTTTGATTGCTTTTGTCTTGTGTATTTGTTTAGATGTTAGATTTGATTGCTTTTAATGCTGATTTGATCTTTATGAAAAATCTTAGTTTCATGATCGCATCGACTCTGTGTAGATTAGTGTAGTTATGGATAAGATGGTTGATGTAAATACGCATAGTTTTTACTAAGGGTATGCAAGGCGTCGAATCCATCCAAGAGGAACAACAGAAATTGCGTTTATTTTATTTATGATTATGTTTGATCTCTTTAGTTAGTATTGTATTTTAAAATGTCTTGTAGATAGTTTTCTACGCATTTAGATGTAAGGGTATGTGTAATTCAGCTCAACTGAAAAAATAGACTTTCGGTAACTCAAATTAGAACGTAAGTCTCGTTGGTAATTTTAGGCTACTAGGCCCATCACGAGTAGGTGACAGGGTTGGATCAGTTTGGGCCGTGGAATTCAATAAATGCATTAGGGTCTAGGTTTTAAAAAGCGTCCGAGGCGCGAGGCGACCTCAGGCGCAAAGGGCTGCGCTTTTGATGACTTAAGGCGAGTGTAAACGAAAGGTGCAGGTGTGGCGCACTTTTTTCGCAAAAAATTGGCATGAGTCGCAGGTGAGGCGCGCGCCTCATGTACATGTCTTTTGTGCAGCAGAATGTTGTACAACGTGATTTTTATGTTGTACATGTAGGTAATTTATATGTTAAAACATATATAAAGCTTATTATAGTTAATTTTTTTTGGTAAGGGATGCTAAAAACCAATGATATAAATAAAAAAATTTATAAAATCATTTTGTGCCTCGCGTACGAAAACTCACCGCTTTTGTACTTTGTGCTTTGCGCCTCGGTTTTAGACCCGTCGCTTTTGTGTGCCTCTCGCTTTTTAAAACCAAGGTTAGGGTTATTAGGTTTCTTGTTAGCAAAGTTTGTGTTACCATTATAAACAGATGTTACCGAGTTAGGGTTTTAAATGAGATGAGAAAAAAGTTGTAATAGAGGTTTTTGAGTTATATTCTTCTGAATAATAATATTGGGAGTTATCCAATCCTTGTCTTCGTTTTTGTTTTTTCTTTGTTATATTTCTTCTAAGTAATAATATCGATTTGATTCTTGAATTGGTATAAGAGCTGCGGAATCGGTTTTGGGAGTCGACCCTCGAAAGAGAGAGCAACCACTCGCTACAGGAGGCGGCAAAGAATTGTGATAGAAGGATGTGAGTTTTTCTAATCGGCAACAACAGATCCGGAGACAATCAAGAAACGGTGATCGAAGATTCAAGAACATGCAGTCAAGAAACCCGAGATCTGAAGGTTGCGATCAGGGGCTGTCTTTTTCCTAATACTAAAAGCGACCTCAAGTTGGAGATCGTTAGGACTGGATCAGGGTTTGAAAACCCCAATCAAGAACAGAATCTTGCTGCCAAGACTCTGTCGACGTCATCTTCCGGTTTTGAATTCGAGTAGGAAATCAACTCTAATCAGCGATTCGAAGGATCGGATCAAGCATCCTCAACATCGAAGCTACGATGGAAGACGACAAAGCCGACAAATTTTTGCTCGCGTTCAAGATTTACGATCAAAGGACTTGATCAAGGGCGCATTCAACAAGCAAGGGCACGTGATTCCCCGATCGCAAGCCACTAGTTAGTGGCGGGTGTAATGGGTCATCAATAAGTCGGTTGAGATCAATGATGTGGCACTTTCGAATATCAAGTTCAAGAAGACTAGTTTCAAGTTTGAAACTGGGGGGAGTTGCTTGTAGTGGAAGACCACCTAGTTATGAGTCAAAAATTAGAGGGTGATTGTTGGTAATTTACGGCTATTAGGCCCGTCACGAGTAGGTGATAAGGTTGGATCAGTTTGGGCCCATGGAATTCATTAAGTGTGTTAATGAGTTTATGGGGTTGCAATTTAGGGTTTAATTATATTTGGTAATGTCTTGACGACCAAGTTAGGGTTATTAGGTTTCTTGTTAGCAAAGTTTGTGTTAACATTATAAATAGATGTACCCTGGTTAGGGTTTTAAATGAGATGAGAAGAGAGTTGTAATAGAGGTTTTTTGAGTTATATTTCTTCTGAGTAATAATACTGGGATTTATCCAATCCTTGTTTTCTTTTTTGTTTGTTTCGTTCGAGTTATATCGACTTTATCATTGCTATAACAATTGATTTCTATTGATAAACTGAAACGCCCCAAACCGGGTAGTCTCATAGTTGGCACAATACATTATAACATAGTTTTTAAACCTTGAATCTTCTCAAGAACTTAAAAACTCCATAGATATGAAAATTAAGCAAAAACTCAGTCTTTTTGGTGTCAAATCATACACAAACCGTCACAAATCAATCACAAATCACGAGCACGATACTCTGATACCACATGTAGGTCCACTCGGTTCTTCTACGGATCTAACACGAGACGTCGTATCAAGCATACGGAGTGCAGAATCCAACCGTACGCATGACTGTGTATATAATACAAACACCAAGACTACACTCAACACAAGATGTAAATAATCTTCTCTTTGATTTCCACCAAAACATAGAGTTTACAGAACTTGAATACAAATTTCAGAACCCTTCAAACTAACATGTAAAATCCTATTTATAGACAACTTCTGCCACGCAGGCGAACTTAACAAGTTCGCCTAAACTTTCGCCTATTACAAAACTTAACCAAAATATTACAAAAACATAAAGACATATAAGATGTAAACTATTACAAGGCGTATTGTCAAACATCTATGTCCTAACAGTTTAAACGGAAGGATGATGCGTATACCATTTTGGTGCAGATTTATGTTGATGATATCATTTTTGGATCCACTAATACGAGGCTGTGTAAAGAGTTTGAGAAAGTTATGCGTTCTAAGTTCGAAATGAGCTCAATGGGAGAAATGAAGTTCTTTCTTGGATTGCAAGTTGATTAGTCGGAGTCAGGAATTATTATTCATCGGGAGAAATATGTTACGAAGATTCTAACCAAGTTCAACATGACTGAGTCTCATCCATTCAAAACTCCCGTGGAAGTTTGACATTCTCTAACTCCTGACATGGAAGGTGAAAGCGTTGATCAGCACCTCTATCACTCCATGATAGGATCTCTCATGTATCTCACTGCCAACAAACCAGACATCATGTTTGCTGTGTGCTTGTGTGCACGCTTTCAGGCTAATCCTAAACTCTCTCATTTAACTGCTTTCAAACGTATTTTAAGATATTTAAAGTATAAGCCAAAACTTGGACTTTGGTATCCTAAAAATAACTTGTTAGATCTTGTTGCGTATTTAGATTCAAACTATGGGGGATACAACTTAGACCGCAAATCCACTTCCGGGGGTTGTCAATTTCTTGGCAATATACTTGTGTCCTGGCAATGTAAGAAACAGACCACCGTTTCTCAGTCTACAGCAGATGCTGAATATATTGCCGCAACCCTTTGTTGTTAACAATTTCGGTGGATACACCATCAGATGCTTGATTATGGCATCAAATTTCATGAAACCCCTATTCTGTGTGACAACACTGCTGTTCCTCACATCACCAAAAATCCCGTGCAGCACTCCAAAACCAAACACATTGAAATCAAACACCATTTCATCCGTGACTGTGTCGAGAAGAAGCATATCAAGATTGTTGAAGTCAAAACCGACAAGCAAACCGCTGGCATTTTCACTAAAGCGTTTGATTCTGCCATATTTGAGAAATTGGTGTACATGCTCGCAATGCTCAATTTTTAGTAACCCTATGCATATGTCTTATCTGTTTAAACTTGTTAATCGGGAATATTTTCAAAAATATTTTACTTTCTGTATAGTGATTTTTGTTTATGTATATTTCAAAACAACTCTTTTGGGGGAGAAATTTGACAAAGTCAAGAAAGGAAAAAGAATTGTTTTCTATATATATGTGATTACTTAGTAAAGTGTTACCTTCTATCTTATAGTTGTTATTAAAAAATTTTTAGGGAAATCTGATCCGATCCTGTGAGAAGTGATTGAGTTTCATCATACTTCTTGAAGCATGGAATGGACCATAAGCGATGGTGCTTACTGAAGAATAGCCGATACGCCCGATATATGGTTATAACTCTTAAGTAGTGTGAAAATCTAAATCTCAATCGAGCACGTGTGTTTGAACCCACTTTTGAAACATCTAACCCATTTTAGCTAAGAAAACTGATTCAATCAGATATATGCTTACGTGTGGGATTCTGATTCATGCGCCAGGTGACCGTCAAAGTAAAGAAGTTTACCGCCGATGACCCCGTTTGTTTTGCTTACACAAATATCTCGGGAGTTCATCTTTTTCTCATCCACTTGAATGATTTGACCCCGTCTGTTTTGCTTACTCAAAGATCTCGGGTGTTCAACCTTTTTCTATCCACTTGGATAATTTTACGACTTCTTCTGCTTTGCTTACGCAAAGATATAGATTGTTCGTACCTTTTAATATCCACTTGGATATTTTTCATTTTACACTTTCTTGATCCACTTGGATTTTATTTTATTTTGGTGGTGAATTTGATTTACCTAGATGGTACCCTGGTTAACCAAAAAGACATGATAGGATGAATTAGGGTATTTCTTGAGGATTGATAGGCTTTCAAAACCATTTTATTTCAAAACGTGGGGTACGCCATGATTCGTGCTTAAATGGTACCTTCTAATCACATGAAATCTTGTACAAACATATGCTCGGGTTTACCTTGCATAAATATCGGCTATATTCAGGGAATCACAGTAGCTGACTGCAAAAGGAAGTGTTTCAAGGATTTGACTCAGACATGATCTCACGTTGGATCTTTTCCAAGGCTAAGGGTTCATATCCTTTTGTTTGGTTTTTGCTTTTACTTTCCCAAATGAAAATCTAATCTTCCTATTAGCTTGTTTAAATAGTTGTACATATGCAAGACCTCTTATTGACATTTTTTATAAGTATTTCAGGTCTATCAAAACTACTGGGCAATCGAAACTACCTTGGTCAACTGAAACTACTATGCCTATCAAAACTACCTAGTTTTGACAGGGGCATTTTGGTCTTTTGTTTGCCTTTAAATTGAATTTCTTCACAGTCAAGTTCTCACTCCATGCTTTTCACTCCGAAACTCTCACACACTCTCATCTCACCCACATAATCCACTTTTCAAGTGGTTTAAGTTGTGATAATCGATTTATCTTTTCTGATTCCCCTCGTCTTCATCAGTCTCAGAAATGAAGGGTTTCAGTTTCTGTTATTGTTTCGTGATGAAACTAGGGTTTTGTTCTTGAACTTTTTACGATTGAAAATGTGTTTTTAGGCTTGATTGTTGCTTAAATCTTGTCTACAAGTTCATCATTGTCTATTTCTTACATATTTGCTGTATATATTTGTAGATTTTTACAAAATGTTTTGGTAAGATGAACTTTCGACAAATACACAGGCCTTTCTTACTCTTTTTCTGCTTTGCAAGTATTATATATGTGTACATATTTGTCTTGTTTTTCTGCTTTTAAGTAAGTTTGTGCATATTGTGTTATGGGTATCGAAACTACATGTTTCGGGATATAGCATCTTTTTGGGGATTTAAACTTTTCTGTTTGAAACAGGTTTTTATATCGAAACTAGTTGTTTCAATACCCCATTTATTCAATCAAAACTAGTTGTTTCGATACCTTATTTGTTCAATCGAAACTAGTAGTTTCGACAGATGGTTCTTCAACCGAAACTAGTTGTTTCGATGAGTCTGTTTCTTAATTTTTTCTTTAAATATACAATCCTAGTGTTTCTGATTGTGAATCCCCTTGATCTGCAATATTCCAAGCAGGACAATAACGAACAATCTCTTGGAAAGGCGGAATCAATCCAAGAAACTCTAAGATCGAAAACCGACGAATCAAACAACGAATCTAAGATAATACGCCATCAAACTGAGATAATCACAAAACATCATCTTGTATTGGCTTCGAGAACAGTACAATCAGTACTGCAATACTGTGAATGACTGAGATACAAATCAGATACAAGTTCTAGTCCTATCTAACTTTCAAATACAAGACTTATATATAGTAAAAAGATTTCGTCTGAAAACTCTGATCGTCCGAAAAATATTTCGATCAAAATCTTTTTTGATCGATAAAGTTTTCGGTTGAAAACTTTACACTTAAGCATTTATCAAAATAGAAACATGAATTCGATGGACTACTCGGTTCCAACAGTCTCCCCTTAGTCCATTGAATCCCAAGTTCTATGTCTTGTCTGCATCCGGCTTCTTCGCATGCCTTACTTTCTTTGAATCCAGATCCTGTAACCTTTTCTTGATCAGTCTAGCTTCAGCTCTTAAAGATAAACAAAAAGACACCACTCTCATATACAACTTTGCTTCGTTCTTTATCATCAAGCTCATATCACACTGAATCGTGTTATAATACAAAATCTTTAGATCTTCATCAGAAAAGCTGAATAGATCCATCGGATCAAAGATTATGACTTCTGGAAGTCCCCTCTGTTGAATAACTGCATCATGTGATGAAGAATCATAAAACCACTTTTCAAAGTCCTTGATGAAGCTCTCTCTTCTTTCAGGTATATACACAGCTGTCACAGTATTAACTGGTTTGACTATGTATTTGTACTTGATCTTCTCATTTGTTCTGTATTTCTTCTTGATCCTTCTTCGTATAGGAATTTGAGGCTGAAATGATGTAAATCTATCTTGATTACACTGATTCCTGAGAAGTACTTCAAAAGCATAAGCTCGAGTATTGTTTGATTCATTAATCAACTTCAAACGACTCAGACCTCTAATATCCCATCTTGGTAGTGTCTGTAATTTATGACATGTATCAAAAAATTGAATATCACCAGCAACCCTCTTGATCACACACATCTTCTTTTCACTATGAAATTTCCAACCCAAAATCAATCCAGTCAATGCCTTTCTTGGATTCGTTATTCTTTGTGTAATTCTTTCAACAGTTGACGGTTTTTCATTAACTTTCCACCACAAAATTTTATCATCAGAAGCTTTCTTTATAGTAGATTCCTTTCGAGCATCATCTGTTTCACTCTCTTCAAACAATTCATCAAAAGGAATTTTCTCATCCACCACTTTATCCAACCTTCCAACTTCATTCCCGTCACATTCAACATATGTCTGTTTTTCTTCATAATCACATTTCTCATAAATTGCATTAGAATCTTTGTTATCACTTGAATCTTCATTATTTGCTCCACTACCACCAACTCCAGATCCATCACTACTGCTATCATCATCATCAGAAGGATCCGCATCATTTTTCTTGATATCTGTAATATTAACATCTTCATCTTCCTCTTTTTCATCTTCTTCCTTCTCCTTATATTCATATCCTACCTCCATTCCTTCACCTTGTTGATTAATAAGTGAATCAACATCAAACATATCTTGTGAACTAAAACGATCAGCTCCATTAATTGGAGATTCAGTATGTTGTGAATGATTTATTGTTGAAGGTCCTTGCTGTTCTTTATTCTATTGCATGGGTTGACTAGGGACATTTGGAATTGAAACAGACATTTCAAGACGTTTGACGAGATCTTGCACAATGCTTTGAAAATTATTTATCTGTACTTGTTGCTCATCAAGTGGCTTTTGCTTCTTGGAATCACTTGTTTTTAACTCCCTAATTTCTCTTTTATTTGCAGCTTCTCTGCTTTGTAGATTTGAAACTTAAGTCTTCAATTGACTTATAATATTTGTAGTTTCTTAAGTTGCAAAATTTACAAACTCTTCATCCATCAGTTTGTAATCTCTAGAAGCCTTTTGTTTGACAGGATCTGGAACTTCTTTACCCTTTCCCTTTTCTGAGTACCTCTGTGCCATAGCCTTCAATATCTTTTGTTCTGGTTCTTTAATCACGATACCCTTACACGGAGGAGGTCTAGAAGGTATGTCTTTTTCAGATTCAGTAGCTCCCCTTTTGATTGGAGTTTCAGTTTCAGTTGCTGGAACTTCTGGTGTTTCAACACTTTCATTTTCTTGAACCCTCTTTGTTTCTTTAACTTGCTCATCAACATTTTCTTTCTTGACCACAATCTATGTAATAACTCCAGGAATAATTACAGATGCTTGAACATTTTCCGGATTGTTTTGAACTTCATTCCTATCACCACCTTCACCACCTTCATCATCATCATCACCTCCTTCATCATCATTATCATTACCATCATTATCCTCTACTTCACTACCTTGAATATCATTTAATTCATCTTCTACACCGAACTCAGGATTAGGATTCTCTTCAATCATGCTTGGAAACAAAGGTGTCATTGTCCCAGTAAACTTGCTTTTCTTCCTTATGGTGGTCATGCTACCGAAAATTGTTTCTGTCATTTGATCCAATGGTAGCTCAACCCCATCATTAGGAAGATCTGGAAACAGTGTATTGATTATCATCTGTAAGAATCTCGGATAAAGTAGAAACTTGTTGTTCTGTCTTGGACCCACAAAATTATTAATCATAGCTTCAAAGATCATTCTTGAGAAATTGAATCTACGGTGAGTTGTCAGACAAACCAATGCTCTACTAAACACTTCACCAATTTGATCAAATGCTCCTGTCCTCGGTCCAAGGCAATGAATGAATACATGTACTAAGTACCTCCACTGTTTCCCTAATAAAGTCTTTGTTACTTGCCTTCTTGGAAATTCTCCTTCATAACCCATTTCTCTGATTATCTGCATCACACGTGTGTAACTTATTCTGTATGGAAAACTGACATTGCCTCTGAAATTAAGAACCTCTCTGATAACTTGTTCAGTAATCTTAATCTTCTTTCCACCAACTGTACTTTCTATCCAGATCTCCATGTTAACATGCTTATATTCAACGTTCTTCCAGAATTCTCGAACTTAAGTTTCATAAACAGTAACTTGTGTTGATATGGCCGTTAGAATTCTTGATTTGTTCAGAAACTGAACTATTTCTTCATAACCCCTTGATTTTCTTGTGCTAGCTGTCAAACACGCACATATGTTGTGCCTTGCATCAAACTTTAACATGTTCATATCTGTTTTAGACAAGTAACACAAATCAGGTAAAATTTAAAATTTGCTAACTCCAAAGATTTCGATCGAAAACTAGTATCCGAAAACTTTTTCGATCGAAAACTCCTGTTAAACATCTTTTTCGACCGAAAACAATTTCTTTACAAAAATTCTCAACTCCAAGGTTTTCAGACGAAAACTCACATAAAACCTGATCGAAAACAATTTCGATCGAAAACCTTTTCGGACAGATCAGATGGAGACTCTTCATTTCCATCCGAGAAAGATTTCGATCAATTTATCAAAGATTTCGGACAAATCATACAAGTTTTCGGACGATTCATAAACATTTAAATTTTAAGGCCATGGATCTATATAATCTTACTCTAAGGATCCAGAAAAACATACCTTAATGTCGGAAACTTTACCCCGAAAACACTTTTAACTTTGCTCGAAGATTTCGCACAAAAACACGATACTTGGTAAAATCGAAAAACAGGCTCGAAAACTCATACAGTGGTGGTGAAATGATTTCGAACGAAAAGTACATATATATACCTTTTGAGATTTCGGACAAAAAGACTTCTCGCATATAACTTTTTGATCGAAAACAATTTCGAACAAAAGATTTCGGACCAAAACTTTTTACTTGTGAAATTTTGAATTTTATTTTTCTTTATCCATTCCTGATATCATTAAGACCTGTTCCAAAATTTTAATGCTTTCAAATATAAGAAAAACAACAAATAAGAAACAATTTATATTTCATACAAAACACTAAAATAAAAACACACACACACATAAACTTTTTCAGAAAAACTAGCCTTTTCACATGTTAATAAACTGAATGACATAGGATCATAAATGCACACTGCCTTAATCACACTTCATATCAAGTCAGGATCAACTAAGTTCAATATTGATTGCCAGTATATTAATCCATATAAACTCATGCATCATGTTTCAGCAAATATTGTGTGACAGTTAAGGTAAGATTAATCAATACAATGTGTACCCCACAATCGAGATGGAAAGAACTGAGAATCAACACAAAAATTTCACCAGATCATGATCCAATCACCAGCATGAAGGTAGCGTTCTTAGCACAAGAAAAATAATCCAAGTGGATTTGATTGGAATCATATTGATTCAGAATCATTTTGATTCATTGTCTTGGTTTCTGAGATAGTACGAAATCATATTGATTCATATGAGATGTGAAGAGTATATGTGAAGAATCATGAATGATTCGGGTATGCGGATATCCATAAGATATTGGATATGTCAATTGAAATAACGAATGATTCAAAGGGCGAAACAGACTGACTTCCTGGTTTCCATCCAAGATTTTCACCAGAACCATCAAATGTATGAAGGTGTTTAACTCTAAATCATATATTTGACGGATATAGTCAATAGAGCAAACAAATTGTGCTAAGAACTCAACAAGATCCTGGTCTCATGGTATGACTAGATTCACTTTGCATTCGAATGATGAAAGTACCGATATTCGATATGGGTAAAACACAAAGATTGCAATTTAGTTAATCACACAAATAACGTCTAATTTATACATGCAAAGCCTACCAATATGTCAATAATTGTAACCGATGTCACCATCGTATCCAATTCATGCGTAAGCTCAATACACAAATATAGTATCATTTCCTATTTTTAGGTCAATCAGTCACATATTTGCAACACAAATTCACTTTATACACATCACACATATTTTATTTTCTTTTACAGCATAACTTTTCATTTTCTTTTATTCTTCCCCTAAAATTGTGATGAAATTTATTTAAACTACTAAAATACAAAAAAAACCACAATTCAACACAATTTTAACACTAAAAGAAAATTTTTTTGAGAAACATATATGATCTTTCAATCAAAATGATGGACTTTATTAAACCCCCCCCTTTATTTTATTTTCTTTTAATCAGAAAGAAATCATCCCAAACATTTCTACCAGAGGGTTAAACTGATCTGTTGAAAAAGCTTTTGTAAAAATGTCGGCTTTTTCCTCTAAGGTATCAATGTGGACCACCTTAATTAAACCATTATCAAAGCAATCGCGAATAAAATGTAACCTGATGGTGATGTGCTTCGTTTTCAAGTGCTGAATTGGATTTTTTACAATGCCTAGCACCGCCTCATTGTCACAGTAAATTGGAGTTTCCAAGAGATTAATTCCAAAGTCCAATAGTTGATGTTGAATCCAGATTACTTGTGAACAACAGCTTGACGTAGCTGTGTATTCTGCCTCGGAAATTGAAGTTGACACATTTGTCTGTTTCTTACATTGCCATGATACTAGCCGCTCCCCCAAAAATTGACAACCTCCAGATGTAGATTTCCTGTCTAAGTTAAAACCACCATAATCACTATCAGTATAAGCATAAAATTGGAAATCAGAATCAGATGGATACCACAAGCCAAGATTAACTCGACCCTTAAGATACCAAAATATTCTTTTGACAGCTGATTCATGGGATTCTTTTGGAGCAGACTGATATCGAGTACAAGAACAAACTACAAACATGATGTCGGGTCTACTTGCTGTCAAATACATCAATGAACCAATCATGGAATGGTACATCTTTTGATTAACATCAACACAAGATAAATCCACTATGAGAGGTTCATGAGGAGCAATGAGAGTGGAAGCCGATTTACAATCACTCATGTTGAATTTTGTAAGAATGTCTTTAACATATTTTGCTTGGTGAATGAGTAATCCAGCATTAGATTGTTCCACCTGCAATCCAAGAAAAAATTGCATTTGACCCATAAGACTAACTTCAAATTTGAGTTTCATGACTGTTTCAAACTCACGATACAGATCTTCATTTGTTGACCCATAGATAATATCATCAACATATACTTGAACTATCAACAGATCAGAATCAATCTTCTTCAAAAAACAATGTCTTGTCAATTGTACCACGATCGAAGCCATTTGTTGTAAGATGAGTTAACAAGGTTTCATACCATGCACAAGGCGCTTGATGCAAACCATACGATGCCTTATCAAGTTTGTAAACCTGGAATGGATGACCAGGATCTTCAAAACCAGGTGATTGATTAACATAAACTTCTTCTTTTACAACCCCATAAAGAAATGCAGTCTTCACATCCATTTGATAAACCTTAAACTTGATGAATGAAGTATAGGCTAGAAAGATACGAATAGCTTCAATTCGGGCAACATGAGCAAAAACATCATCATAATCCAACCCTTCTTCCTAATAGAATCCTTGTACAACAAGTCGAGCCTTGTTCCGAACAACAATGCCACAATCATCCTTTTTGTTGAAAAAAACCCATTTTGTACCAATCGGGTACTTACCTTCAGGAAGATCAACAAGATGCCACACATTCAGCTTCTTAAATTGAAGTAACTCTTCTTGCATCGCTTCAATCCAATTTGAATCTTGAAGTACGATTGTTACATTCTTTGGTTCTTCTTGTGATAAGAAACACGAATATAGACATACATTAATGTTTCCAGTTTGGCTTCTTGTTTTCACACCTTCTTCAATAGATCCAATAATATTCTCAACAGGATGAGCTGAATGAATTTTGAGAGTTTGAATTTCTTCAACCTGAACTGATTCTGGCATACTAGTGTCATTTAACTCTGGTGATTGGGCATTTGAAACACTTGAAGAGTTTGACTGACTATCATTCTCAGCTTGAACATTAGAAACTTCTAGCTGATCTTCAGAAACAAATGGTTCATCATCAGTAACAGAAACCTGTACTTCAGTATCATCATTTGTAGTTGAATTTTTAAGTTGCTCTTCTTGTGTTTGTGTAGATATAGTAACATCTTCAGAGTTTTCTCTTTGAATCATTACTTTTTGTGGACCAACCAAGAAATTGTTGACAGTTTGATCAATCCTTGTTACTGACACATCAACTGTATTTGAAGAACTAGCACCATCAGAATCAGTTAAAGATTGCTGATTAAAAGTTTTGAAATTATATCCGCATCAAAGAACCATTCTGGCCCATTTTGTTCAAGAGAAATGTTTGACTCTTGCCACTCCACATAATACGATTCCTAAACAATCTTTGTTCTTTTATTATAAACTCTGAAAGCCTTTTGATAAGACGAGTATCCCAAGAAATAACATTCATCTCCAACTGCATCAAACTTTGGCAAAGAATCTTGTGTATTTAGAAGCGTGCACGAATACCCAAATGCTCTGAAAAACTTGATATACGACTTTCTTTTGAAAAACAAATCATTTGAAGTCTTTGTATGTTGTTTCACCATGAGAACTCTATTTAATACATAACATGCTGTGTTTACTGCTTCAGCCCAGAAAATAATGGGCAATTTTGAATCTACGAGCATTGTACGAGCAACTTCAATTAAAGTTCTGTTCTTTCTTTCAGCCACTCCATTTTGTTGCGGAGTTCTTGCTGCACTAAATTGATGAGTTATGCCTTTTTTGGCACAAAACAAATTTATCAGTTTATTCTTAAACTCAGTTCCATTATCACTGCGAATAATTGACACTTTGCTATCACAGATGTTTTCGATTCATTTTATAAACACAATGAGTGTTTCAGGTGTTTCATCCTTTGTTGCAAGGAAGAACACTCAGGAAAATCTTGAAAAATCATCTGTGATAACAAGACAGTAAGATTTCTTCGCAATACTCTTTACTCGAACAGGACCAAATAAATCCATATGAATAAGAAATAAAGGTCGAGTAAACGTTGTCAATGTCTTCTTTGGATTGGATTTCTTGTGATTTTTTTCTTTTGCACATGACATACAACTTTCTTGAATTATAAATTCCTTTCTGGGTAAACCTCGCACCAGATCTTTATAAACCAGATTGTTCATGTTTTTCAGATTCACATGACCCATTCTCCGATGCCACAAATACTATTATGAGCCTATGGCTTTTGATAACATGCAAGATACGCTTACTGGTGTTGAATGGTCATTCATATCTACCACGTAAGTATTAAACATTCTTGGAGCACGCATCAAAATCATTTCTTCAGGAATTACCAGTCCTGGCTTTGAGAACAAGCATTCTTTTGTAGTAAAGTGAATTGGTATGTCCTTATCGCACACCTGCGATACACTAAGCGGATTAAACTCCAATTGTGACACATAATTGACTTTCTCAAGAGTTATTAAATCATTTGAAATTGTTCCCTGTCTAGTGATCTTTCCACCCTTTTTGTTTCCAGCAAACACAACGAAACCACCATCAAAAGATCGGAAATCATTTAAAATCTCTCTTTGTCCCGTCATATGCCTTGAGCAACCGCTATCAACATGCCAAGCATTATTAATAGTCCTCCCGGTTTTACTCTGCACATTTTTAAGACAACTTAATGAGAAACAGGTACCCAGATCATCTTTGACCCGGGCTGACTTTGACTGTTTACAGTCTTAGTCACAACGACTTGTCCCTTCAAATTCTTAACATTCTTTGTTCCAACAATATGTGAAGTTTGTTCATTTTTAATTTTCCAAAAACAACCAACATTTTTCCCATATTTCTTATTAAATTTTTCTGTAGCAAAATAACTTGGTTTGGTTGACTTTTTCACATATATTGAACTGTTTTCGACTTTTTTGTCCACAAAATTAGGTAGCACATAATCATGACAAGCATTTGAATAAAATTCACTATGATCTTTAGAAAGCAAGTAATCGCGACTGTAACGATGATTCACTCCTGACTCAAACACACTGTCGTTCTCAGATGCTTTCTTGAACCACTTGTTGATATTGCTTTTTGTTCTCTTATTGTATCCTTTGACATTTGAATTACTTGGCTTGTGTTTGCAATTCCTAGCGAAATGTCCAATTTGACCACAAGTGAAACAATTTTGACTTTTAAACTTTGACTTTGTCTTTGACTTTGAACATTCGCCTACTTCAAACGCGGATTTTCCTTTCTCACACTTTATTGAACTCTGACTTATTACTGACTTTCCTTTACTTTGAACAGGCTCATCTTTGAAGTCAATGAACTTGTCTTTGACATCATTTGATTTGCCTTTGACATTCATTTGATTTGACCTTCCACAAACATTTTGACTCTTTGTTGGTGTACTGATTTTAATTTGTACGGACTTCACATTCTCCCTTTCAATTGTCAGGATGTGATTTTCAGGAGCTATGAATTCATTTTTCTTTGGCCTCTCATGAGAAAGATCATAATCTTGTATCAATGGAATTCCAAATTCATCTAACACGACATCTTTGGCTAGATATGACATTTTGTGAATTGGAATATACTCTCTCGCTGTATGCACCACTTTATCGAAGAAAGTATAATCAAAAGAACCCTCAGACACACAATCAGAAACATCACACACAGAGTTAGTAGAACAAGCAGAAACATATGAACTATCAGAATCTGAACGACTGTGTACATTATCAAAAACATTGTTAGTACGTGACTTAACAAACTTGTTTGCAATACATGTATCAACCACAAATTGTCTACAATCCCTTATTTTCTCTCTCAAACAAACTTTATTAAATTCATTAAAACTCCTCACATCATCAACTGAAACCTTCTCATCTACATGACCTGTGTTATTTGCTGCACTAACATACAAGTCATGAAAATTAGAGTTTTCATCTCTAATCAAATCATTTGAAACACGAGGTCCAGGAAACAGTTTGAAATGATCAGGATGAGGTACCGCTTTGTAACCAACACCATCTTTAATAAAATAACTTCTTTGCTTATCAGCACAATTATCTAAATTTTTTCTTTGCATACCCCATTTAGAAATCAAAACCCTTTCTTTTATAAGATCGGATTGGGCAGCAATAAGTTTGTCTGTAAGATCCTTGATTAATACATCCTTTTTGTTTAAGTATTCTTTAAAGTTCATGTTATCTTTTAACAAAGCATTGATTTTTCTGGTGTAGGTGACCTCATTCTATTTTATTTCCGTATTTACCCTTTTTAATTTATCATTTTTAGCAATCAAGAATGTGTTTGCTGTATGATAATTCTGCATTTTCTCAATACAGTCAGAAGAACATATGAATGAATAATCATTAGAAGTTACCTCACTATCAGATGAATTCTCCTCAGAAGTAGAAGCTGCTAATTTGCCTTTGTCATCAGATTTCAAAGCACAATCACTGGAAACTTCAGCTATTTTCTTTGAAACGTCTGTTTCAGCCACCAGGGCTTCATCAAACTCATTCTCAGCATTTTCAATTTCATCATCCCACTCACAATTACTTAGTTGTTTTGACATAAGAGCAGTTGGAGATTTCTTGGACTTCTCGTTCTCTTCAATCATCTTTACAAGCTTCACTCCACTACCTTCAACTTTCTTCTTCTTGTCTTTTGTACACTCACGAGCAAAGTGTCTTAGTTGTTGGCAGTTAGAACATCAGATTTTTACTCTGTCAAAACCAACTCTCTTACCAAACTGGAGCTTGTCTTTTCCGACCTTTTGAAGATACTTCTTTGCTCTAACAGCAATCATGGCCATTTTCCATTGTAAATCCATGTATTCAAGATCGTCTGGATTTATTTGCAGAAGATCTTCGACATCATGCACAGCCGGTTGAAGCTTGCCAATTACCAAGGCATCCTAGCTACTCATAAAGGCTCCAAATAAAGCAATTTGATCCCTAGGAATCTGACCAGTTGTCTTAACCTTTTCTCTAGAAGAATGATCACAACAACCATTACCCTTTTCAGACTTAGAACCACTGCTTCCATCACTTATTCCAGAAAACAGAGTTGCATTGGCTGAACCCGAACCATTTGGATTATCTGTATTATTCAACTCTCGTTTATTTGCATCCAACTCGTATAACTCAAGCAAGCAGATAATATCGTCAAGTGACTTGTTCTTCAAATCTGGAGTAGTATTTTTGATCAACATACATGGTATGCTCCAGCAATCAGGTAGTGAATCCAGCAGCTTATTTCCCAAATCATACTCCTCAAACTTGACACCCGTCTTCCTTAGCTTGTTAATCATTGTAGTAAACCTTGTGACCTGTTCACTCAGGGTTTCATTATTTTTGTAACTAAACATATTATACTACTTCAACAGAAGATCAGTTCGGCTTTCTTGTAGTGCTGCATTTCCTTCAAACCTTAGACACAATGCATTGCACAATCCCTGAGCTGTCTCATGTTGCTCAAAATTGAGATACAATTCAGTCGGAAGAGCCAACATGATTGATCCCAAAGCTCTGTTATCTCTCTCAATCAGCTTCTTGTCTTCCTCAGAATACAAATCAGGATCTGTAATAGGAACTAAACCATCAGCATTCACAGTTTTCGGTATATGAGGACCTTTTGCAATTGACTCCCATAGAGTGTGCTCAGTGAACTTGAAATATGCTTTCATCATAATTTTCCGGTTGGAAAACTCTGATATTGACTTCAGCATCGGTGGTGACTTTCCCACAATTCTCTCAGTATCGTAAACCTTACCCGCCATTGAATAAACACAAAGTATCAAAATCTAAAATTTTCACAACTCTGTAGATTTCGATCGAAAACTTTTTCAATCGAAAACTTTTGATATTTCGGACAACAGATTTCTGATGAAGAGATTTCGGACAAAAACAACTTTTCGGATGAGATTTTGGACGAAAACAGATTCTGGCTCCTTCAACTGAGATTTCAGACACTTCAAACCGCACCTGCAACTGATCCGATTATGAAATTAACCTCCAAACTCAATCCCATTAGTCATCTCCATGAAAATTTGATCAGAAAACTCAATAATGGTAGTAAAATACACACTAATCGATCTTCAATCAAAGAAAATACCTGAAAAATCTTGAAATATCTAGAGCTTCAACCGAAAGCTCTGATACCACTTGTGAATCCCTTTGATCTACAATATTCCAAGCAACACAATTACGAACAATTTCCTGGAAAGGCGGAATCAATCCAAGAGACTCTAAGATCGAAAACCGATGAATCAAACAACGAATCTAAGATAATACGCCATCAAACTGAGATAATCAGAAAACATAATCTTGTATTCGCTTCGAGAATCAGTACAATCAGTAGTGCAATACTATGAATTACAGAGATACAAATCAGATACAAGTTCTAGTCATATCTAACTTTCAAATACAAGACTTATATATAGTAAAAAGATTTCGTCCGAAAACTCTGATCGTCCGAAAAAGATTTCGATCGAAATCTTTTTTGATCGATAAAGTTTCGGTCGAAAACTTTACACTTGAGCATTTATCAAAATAGAAACTTGAATTCGATGGACTACTCGGTTCCAACATTGATGACTTATAAGTTTTATCATGTGCAGAATGGATCTCTTATTTGTGAAGAAGCACAACATTTGTGCATTTCTGAATGCTGCTGACCCTCAAAGTGAAGGCTTTGATCCCGTTCTGAACTTTCTGGCAAACTCAAGTATGAGCTTTGCTATAAGTCACAATCTTCCTATTTTTGAGTCTACCATCAGACAATTCTGGGCAGCGGCTGCTAGAATTGTAATCAATAATTTGGAGCACATCAGAGCCACTATGTTCTATCAAGAGGTTCTTATGTTTGAGAATGTTATAAGACAAGTGCTAATGTTCAATGACAACCATGCTGCACCTATTGAGTATTCAAGCTTTTTTATTCGTGAAAGCTTCAGGAGAATGGGTCATCCAGATGAATTTAAAAGTGGCCAAATCACAAAAACTTTCCTAGCCCCTCACTGGAGATACATAGTTCATGTGTTTATTCATTGCATCTCCATCAGGAAAGGAGGATTTGATTATGCTAATGCACAGGAAGCCTCTGCCATTATGGGCTTGATCAAAGGCAGAGACTATAATTTTTCAGGGCTCGTATTCAGACAGATGATGGAGAATATCACTAGGAAGATTAAGGATGTTCCTTGTTTACCCAAGGTTTCTCCAAATGATCATTAATCATCTTCATCTAAACCTACCCCAAGAAGTAAATCCGCTAGTTCTTGGCAACATGATATCAAAAACCCTTAGCTATATGAATAGTACTAGCTCAAGGAGTAATACAATCATTGTAAATGTACCTTTGTTTGGAAATATCATTGGTGAAGCTGAACCCAAATTCCCAGATGTTGCCCCTGAAGAAGCCATCTATTCATCTGAGGAAGAACAAGAAATTCAAGCTCAAGGAGATCAGGAACAAGAAATTAAGGCTAAGGTTCATGAAGCTGTTATAGAACCAGAAGCTCACGAGGAGCAAGGAGAAGAACAACCTATTCTGGAAGCTCAATTCCATGACCTAGATGTTGAACAGTTAGACCCCTTGAACTTCCAAGTTGAACAAGGTATTCAAATAGAGAATTCTGAGGCTGAAGGGCACATTGAATCTGACGAGGAGTCTGATGATGAGACTCTGGATGAGGCAGTTTATGAGAGAGAACCAGAAGAGACTGAATCTAAGGAGGTAGTTGACCCTTCTCATTCTTCCTCCAAAAGACCAGCCGACACTGAGTCTGATTATGAACATGAGGAACCCCTGACTAAGAAAATCAAGACTGGTCTGGAATACATGTCTACCTCTTCTAAATCAATCATAACATCACTAAAACAACCATCACCTCCTCCATATCCTATTCACATAGCTTCTCCACCTTCCCCCAAACAACCAACTCCTTCCCACTCTCCAGCAGAAACCTCACTTAATCAAAAGGCATCCTCATCTACCACCCGTGTGAAAAGCTTAAGTTTTAGTGTGAAGAAGCTATCTGAACAACTGTCCAAGACAAATGAAGAAATTTTCTGAACTTATGGAGCAAACAGAAGAAGTGAAGGACCTAAAAGTTGAAGTAGTCACCTTGAAGAATCAAGTTGAAGTCCAAAAATCTCAGCTAGCCGAAAAACAGGAGCAACTTATGAAACAACAGCAAGACCTATTGGCTGAAACTGATCTTGTAAACCAGCTGAAGAATTCCATGGTTCAGCCTTCAAATCAGCTAAGCACCCCAAAGGAAAGGGATTCTCATGTTCAAGAGAAGTCATCAGTATCACTAGCAACAGCAACCAGTGGTCCTTCCTCCCCTACCTTTGTAACTAATCCCGAGTCTGCTCTAGTCCTTTACACAGGTATAGCTGTATCACCAAAGGAGAGAGTAGAGGTGAAAATTGAAGAGCAGGAGTATGATCTTCCATCCTTAAGCCAAAGAAGAGATGACAAAAGCAAAGGGAAGGCAAAAGAGTCAGAAACTGAAGTAGTAGTGCTTGATGAAGAAGAGATAGAGTCTGATAATGAATTGGTTGAATTATTGAAACAAATTAATGACTATGGAAAAAATGAAGATTTCCCAGAGATTGTGGCTCTTGGTGAAGAGCATGGAGAGAAGGTCCGGTACATCACAGAGACCGGAGAAGAAATTGAAGCATTGTTCTCTTATGAAGAAGAAAGTCGTGATATCCAGATTGCCTCTGCTATGCTTGAAACCACTACTGAGCCAGCAAGCACACCCCAAGAAGCATCCACAACAACAACAACAACAGCTGGAACCCCACAAGAAACTGCACCCTCTTCTTAGGCCTCAGACCCCAGGAGGGCCTGGTTTAAGAAGATGGAACCTGAAGAACCTCCAAAGCACTATGAATGGTTTGCTGAGTATCAGGAGCTGAAAGTTGGTTGGAAATATGACAAGGAGAGGTCACTGTACATTGTCAGAAGGTACAAAGGTGGATTTGAGCACTTCAAATCTCCACATGTTTTCAACTCTCTTCCTAAGTACGACCTCCGAGATCTGGCAAAGCCTCCTCTACAAAATCCAGGCAATGTGGGAGAAGCTAGACACTTTGAAACCTTTCTTCAGAACCAAACCTTCAATTATTTCAGATCTATGACCACTGCCAAACCAAGGAGAATTCATCCTCAAACCCGGAAACCTTGGGTTAGTCTGAGATACAAGCCGGCAGCAACTGTCAAAACCATTTAATTGCCAAGGTCTGTACATGTTCAACTCCAATCTTTCAGAAGGTGGTTCTATAATCCCACGATGGGTAGTGCAGTGATCGAGTGCGAAGGAAAAGAAGACATTCTTATCTTCGAGCCCGTGGAATTGCTCATGTTTAAACTGGAGGATTTGGATGTTCTGTTTAACAATCCTATCCAGGTTTCTAATAATGATGATGAAGCTGATGCCAAAGCATAACAGAGGGTTGTCATTGTGAACGTAAAGCCTTTCACTCCGAGATCTGAAGACGCACCTGTTGTTTGAAGACCTTGAAGACATTGATGCAATAACTTAGGGGGAGATTTTAGGGTTAAGTTTTTTCGAAGCTATGTCATCAATATAACTTAAAACAATTGTCTTTTTTTTTTCTTTCTGACTTTCAGTAGTTTCCGCTTTGATGTAATTTACTGTTTTTATAGTTTAAGTCATGGGCCATCAAAACTACCTAGTTTCGATTGAGGTTGTTCAATTGAAACTAGTAGTTTTGATAGATAGGTAGTTTCGACAGGTGGTTCTTGTTTCTGTTGTAAATGTTCAATCGAAACTAGTTGTTTCGATTGCACATAGTTTTGATAGCTATTAACTGCCTATATTTAGCCTTGTTAGGGAATGTTTAGGGTGTGAGTGACGGCTGTAACCCTTGAATTCCATTTTCATAGTTTTCTCTAAATCAATACAAGGAGTGAGTTTATTCATTGTGTTCTTGCACTTTCATATCTATTTGTATTGTGTTCTTGAGTGTCGTTAGCCTGCGATCTTCACCATTTACTTTTGTTTGTCACTGTCTCACCACCATACACACCTATTCCGTAGGTGTGTATGTAATCGATTTGTTTGAGTGATTTTGGATAAAATCAGGACCTACACCTGTATCGAACCAATGGACATGGTTGAGTTCCAATACTCAACTTTTGTTATCATTTAGACGGTTTAGTTAGTGAGTGGGTTTTGTGTGCTTGTGAAGCAGAAAAGTAAATGACAGAAAAGTAAATGACGGTAAAGTAAATGACACAAAAGTAAAAATGTGCGTGGAGTGTGTAACAGAAATGTAAATAGCAGAATAGTAAATATCTCGAGTATGATCAGGTCAAGAAGATTATTGCTTTGGTCTTCGAATCCGCTTGGAGAAACTCTGACATGTGGCGAGGCATTGAACTCGGAATCACCTCCTATAAAAACCGCTCCGAGAAGAACAAACAAAACAGAGCTGAACAACGCTACCTAAGTTTCCATGGGAGCAAATCATATGCCCTGCGCCGACACATGGATGTATGAAATACAATTGTTAGTATTATATCTCGAGTATGATCAGGTCAAGAAGATTATTGCTTTGGTCTTCGAATCCGCTTGGTATATGATATGAATGAAAATAAATGCTTGATACATTTGGGAGATGTTAGTCTAAGATACTGAAGGTCCCAAATCAAAAGAGATACCCGGCCTGTAAGGTGGATCTCAATAAAAAGGAAGAGAATTAAAAAGATTCCAAGCCTACGGGGCTGAAAAAAAGATTCCAAGCCTATGGGGCTGAGGAAAAGATTCCAAGCCTACGGGACTGAGGAAATGATTGAGTCTTCGTGGCAAATGCGAGGGGTTTATATTGACGAGTATAAGAACCATGCCAAAAACTCGGACCGGAGGTACATCCGAAGATGGTCGCGAGGGGGTTAGCACACCCATAAAATATACGAATGACGTGACCGGAGGTACGTCCGGAGATGGTCACGGGGCGTCGATAGCCTGGAAAACTTGAACAATAATAAGAACCTAAAGGTTTCAAAATAAAATGAACGATGCAGTGTACTTACTTAGCGTAAGCTAATACGAAAACGTTTTCCAAACACTGCAGGAAAGAGGCGCGTTGACTAAAAGCTTCCTTAGGACGTGGCCTATCGGAGTTAAAGAATCCCTATGTTACATGATGTAATATTTTATGTAAAGATGGCATTTCTAATAAATTATACCTTTATGACTTTAGTGATATGGTTTTGAAAAATCTGAGCTGTTTTCGGCATTAAACTGTTTTAAAATAATAAAGGAATAGTAGGATGTTTCAACCATCATCTCAAAAGAAAATTGACATTCCGGTCAGAAAGAGAACTCCTATTGGTCAGTTCATTCTAGGATCTGGCAGATCCAATGAAGAACCTATCCTTGTCTCGAATGATGAAATCATTTCTTTGTTTTCACAAGTGAAGAAGTAGATGGAACAAAAACAGAAGACAAATCATCAGGGATTTTGGCACTACCCAGGATCATCATCGCAAAACCATGATTTTGGTAACATTTCAGATAATCAAATTTTAAACACTAACAATGTGCCGGATACATGGATCAGTCCGATTACGGCCAGAGAACTAAAAAGTTGAAGGAAATGATTTCCAGCGTACCCCGTGTAGTCTGACCTATACCTGAAGTATCGCCATCAAGTCACAGGATCTCTAGATTCGCTCCTCCCATATGTTATGCAGTGATCCCTAAACGCTTCAAGACTCCCAACATGAAGCTGTATGATGGGATCACTGATCCTGAAGAGCATATTGCCAGTACAGGGAGAGGATGGAAATCATTCCAATCTCTTTGGATCTAAAGGAAGCCTGTTTGTGCGAAGGCTTGGGATAAACTCCAATAGGATTGTGAATCCCTCTGATCCGGTGATAAACAAGCCTCTTATCAGTAACAACACTTCTGGATAGGCTAAATCAATCCAGAATCCAACAATAACCGGGTAAATCGAATCAAATAATAACGAGAATGAAAACTGCCACATAAACAAGATCAAGCATCAAATCAGCTTCTTCCATTGATATCAAAAGTATTTACAATCACTAATACTTAGAGAAAACAAGAGATTACAATCTGATAGAATCTGATCACAAAACTACACAATGACTAATCTCTCTTACGTAATGTTCAAACATACAACTATATATAGTTAAATGATTTCGATCAAAATCTTTGACCGAAAACGTTTTCGACCGAAAGAGTTTTCGACCGAAAACTTATAAATTGTAAAATGAAAGCTTAACTTGATTTCTATGGACTATAGGTTCCAACAATCTCCCCCTAGTCCATTGAACATCAAGTTTTCAGTTGTTGTCTGCTGCTGGCTTGGCTTCAACTTTTACTCGCTTAGCTTCCAGATCTGCTAATCGTTTCTTGATCATCTTCGCTTCATATCACATCGAGAGACATCTTGCCACCACTCACATATAAAATTTGTCCTCTGTCTTGTAAATTTTTAATCTGTGTCTTCAATTGGCTTAAAGTATCAGCAGTCTCTCTAGTTGCATAGTTCATAAACTCTTCATCTACCAAGTTATGGTCTCCTGATGACTTGACTTTAGGTTTCTTTGGAATCTCTATTCCTTTGCCTTTACCAGCTACATTTCTCTTAGCCATAGTTTTCATTCTCTTGCCTTCAGGACTTTTGAACACGATACCCTTAGACGGAAGAGGTCTAGAAGGCACAGTCTTTTCTGCTTCAGATTGTTTCCTTTTCTTTGCTGGTGGGGTTTCTGTTGCTTGTACTTCTAGAGTTTTAGTATTATCATCATTGACATCTTCTTCATCCTTAACCGCTGCATTAACTTCTTCATTCTGAGTTACAATAGGTTTATTCACTTCAACATTCTCAGTTACTTCCACATTCACTTGATTAACAACATCTTCCGGTTGCTCAACATCTAAATTCTGATTTACTTGTTAAGCATTACAAACATCACCAACATTACCAACATTACCACCATCATTACCATCATTATCATCACCTCCATCATTATCTTCATCACCTTCAATATCTTCCACATCACTATCTAGTAAGTCATCCACATTGAATTCTGGATCTGGGTCGTCAACGATCATATTTGGAAATAATGGAGTTTCAGTTCCACTGAACTTGCTTCTCTTTCTAACAGTGTTCATGCTGCTAAATATAACTTCTGTCATTTGTTCCAAAGGTAATTCAACACCATTGTTTGGTAAATCTGGCAGCAAGGTATTGATTATCATCTAAAAAAATCTTGGATATAGTAAAAACTTATAGTTCTGTCTCGGACCAACAAAATTGCTTATCATGGCCTCAAAAATCATTCATGAAAAGTTGAGTCTTCTGTGAGTTGCAAGACAGACCAATGCACGGCTAAAAACTTCACCTATTTGATCAAAAGTTGCAGTTCTTGGACTCATGTAGTGAATAAGAACATGAACTAGATATCTCCATTGCTTCCCAAGCATAGTCTTTGTAACTTGTCTTCTTTGAAAATCCTCTTCATCACCCATAGTCATTATAATTCCAGAAATGTTTGTGTAGCTTATCTTGTATGGATAATCTAGTGAATCTCTAAAGTTTAACACATCTCTTATCACATGCTCAGTTACTTTGATTTTCTTTCCACCTACTGTGCACTCAATCCAGATTTCTTAGTTCACATGGCGATAAAGGACATTATCCCATAATTCTCTAACATGATTCTCATATACTTCAACTTGAGTTGAAATTGCTGTCTGAATTCTTGATCTGTTTAAGAACTTGAATATACTTCAGATACGAACAACAATTTATACTCAGCACATAGCACTTATTGATACTCCCACTTTCACAAACATACACACTTTCAGATTTTGAAAAAACACAACAGACGATAATACTTATTCTGATGAAACTAAACACACTTATTTACAAAACACTTATATTGAAACAAATATGACATATATGTACACCAACTATGAAATATTCCACATTCATTTATTCTTTTATTTGGTTTTTTCATTATCTTTTGGTGAACTGAAATTGACATAGGATCATAAATGCACACTGTCTTAATCACACTACATATCAAATCAGGATCTATATACAATTCAACATTGATTGTCAGTATAATTTTTCAGCATAAACTCATACATCATGTTTCAGCAGATACTGTGTGACATTTAGGGTAATATTAATCAATACAATGTGTACCCCACAATCGAGATGGAACGAACTAAGACTTAACACAAAATTTCACTAAATCATGATCCAATCACCAGCATGAGGGTAGCGTTCTTAGCATAGAAAAATAAACCAAGTAGATTTGATTTGAATCATTTTGATTCTGAATCTTTTGATTCTTTTTGTCTTGGTTTCAGAGATTGTACGCACGGAATCATATTGATTCATATGAGATGGAATGTGTCAAGAATCATGATTGATTCAGGTATGCGGATATCCATAGGATATTTGATATGCAATTGAAGGGGTAAACTCTATCCAAAAAATTTGTGTAATTGACTCACTATCCTGTTACAAAATTATTTTAGGAAGACCCTGGATCCATGATTTGAAAGTTGTACCGTCAACCTATCACCAATGTATCAACCCCTTGGGGAGTGGTAAGGATATACAGTGATCAACAAAAAGCAAAGAATTGCTATACGTCCTCAATGAAGCCATCAGCAAAAACAATATAAGCATAGCAATTATAGACGCAAGCACGAGACGTCTTGGAAGCTAGAGAGCAGGATGACAAGGAAGTGTCTCTAGATCATGCGAATCCAGACGTTAAATTTCTTGTAGGATCCAATATCCCTAGGGATGTTGAACAAGAACTCCTAGATTTTCTAAGAAGTAGAATGTCAACCTTCACATGGAAACATGAAGATATGACAGGTATATCTAAAGATATTATAACTCATAAACTTGGTATAGATAACAGTTTCAGGCCTACACATCAAAAGCGAAGGAAATTTGCACCTGAAAGAAATGCAATTATCCATGAGGAAGTCGAGAGGCTATTCAAGTCAGGAATGATAAGAGAAGTAAAGTTCCCAAGATGGCTAGCAAACGTGGTAGTGGTGCAGAAGAAGAATGGAAATAGAGGGTCTGCGTGGACTACACCGACCTCAACAAAGCCTGTCCCAAGGATCTTTTCCCTTTACCACATATAGATTCCATGGTTGACGCCACATCAGGACAAGAGACGCTGACCTTCGTGGATGCCTCATCAAGATTCCAGCAAATTCAAATGGAACCCTCAGATCAAGAAGATACTGCTTTCATGACCCCAAGAGGTATATATTGCTCTAATGCCATGCCTTTTGGTCTTAAAAATGCAGGTGCTACCTATCAAAGGCTAGTGAACATGATGTTCAAAAACAAACTGGGGGATACAGTGGAGGTATAAATAGATGACATGGTGGTCAAGTCAAAGAAAGCCGATGATCATCTAAGGGATCTCAAAGAAGCATTCGACATTTTGGACAAGTACAACATGAAACTCAACCCTTCGAAATGCCATTTTGGAGTGGGGGCATGAAAATTTCTTAGATATATGGTCACCAAAAGAGGAATAGAAGCCAACACTGAGCAAATCAGAGCAATCCTGGACCTGAAATCACCATCAAATACTAAAGATGTTCAAAGATTGACAGGAAGGATAGCAGCTCTCAACAGGTTTATTTCAAGATCCTCAAAGAGATGCAAATAGTTCTATGATATCTTGAAGAAAAATAAGAAATTTGAATGGGACAAAAAACACGAAGAAGCATTCTAAGCGTTGAAGAAATATTTATCATCAGCAACCCTATTGGTGAAACCGGAGGATAATGAGCCATTATCTTTATATTTGGCAGTATCCGGAAATGCTGTAAGTACTATGCTAGCCAAGGATCATGAAGGGAAACAGTATCCCATCTACTATGTAAGTAAAAGTCTATTAGATGCAGAAACCAGGTACTCGCATCTTGAAAAATTAATTTTAGCATTAGTTATGGCATCTACTAAACTTAGGCATTATTTCGAAACACACCCTATTCATGTTAAAACTAACTATCCTATAAAGCGTGTTTTGAAAAAACCAGAAATGTTAGGAAGAATGGCAAAGTGGTCTGTCAAGCTGAGTGCCTATAACCTGATATATGAGCCCAGGACTGCAATCAAATCCCAAGCACTAGCGGATTTTGTGCAAGATTTCAGTAATGATATTCAACATGAAACAGACATGGAAGTCCAACAACTAGAAGAAACACAAGAAAAGTGGACACTGTTCACCAATGGTGCGTCTAATGTAAGAGGCGCAAGATTAGGTATCATACTAAAATAGCCACAGGGGGAATTATACCCGAATCCATTAGTTGTGGATTCAAAGCAACAAACAACGAAGCAAAATACGAAGCCTTGATAGCAGGATTGCAACTAGCCAAAGATCTAAAGATCATGTATCTATAGGTATACCTTGACTCATTATTAATTACTAACCACTTCAATGGATCTTATGCAGGAAAAGGCGAAAAGCTGGCCCAATACCTTGAAATAATCAAAAATCGAGCACAGGGCTTCAGGATCTTTAGCATTGAACAAGTTCCTAGAGAAGAGAATGTCGAAGCTGATGCATTGGCAAGCCTCGTATCGGCTCTCAAAATACCATTGGATGACAAGATCCCGATCGTACACATCTTGAGTCCAACAATTGACCTGCTAGAATACAAGGGAAAGAAGTGTCAAATTCGAAGAGCCTCAAAATCCATGATCCTGAACAAACTATTGAATCGTGGATCCTGCCCATCAAGAGATATCTGCAGAATGGCGAAATACCGACATATGAAAAGAATCATATAGCATTTCGCATGAAGGTATCATGTTTTGTTATTTTGTATGATACTTTGTACCGAAAATCTTTGGCAGGTCCATACTTGAAGTGTCTGGAAGATCATGAAGCACAAGAAGTCTTAAAAGATATACATGAAGGAGACTTTGGCAACCATACTGGGGGCAGGGCACTCTTCTCCAAAATCCTAAGAACATGATACTATTGGTTGACTATGAGAAAGGATTCTACGAGCTATGCCCAGAAGTGTGATGCCTGCCAAAGACACGACATTTTCCCTCATTAGCCAGCAGAGCCCATGCATCCAATCATCTCCCCCTGGTCATTTATTAAATGGGGAATGGACATAGTTGGCAAACTAGCCAAAGCTCCAGGAGGAAAAGTATTTACGCTAGATATGACTGACTATTTCTCCAAGTGGATTAAAGCATAAGCGTTCATCCAAGTGGTATCTTTCATAAAACGCAATATCCTAACTAGATTCGGGATCCCGGTAGAAATAGTACGCGACAACGGGTCCCAATTCATCAGCAAAAGAACAATAAATTTATGTGCCATTTGGGGAATAAAGATGATAACCTCAACTCCTGTCCACCCTCACGCTATTGGAAAGGCATAATCCAGCAACAAAATCATTGTCAACAACCTCAAAAAGAGGTTGGATGCCAAGAAAGGAAGATGGACAAAAGAACTATCTTTTGTCCTTAGGGCAGATAGGACGACCATGAAGAATGCAACAGGGCAAACCCCACTCTCATTAGTGTTTGGAACAGAGGATGTGATTCCTACATAAATGGTTATCCCTACGGCAAGATCAAGCCTTCAAACTCCTGAAAATAATGACGAACTCCTTTCTCGGGATCTTGACACCATCAACAAAATTAGGGATCACGCCAAGGTCCGGATTGTTGCATACCAACAAAGGATAGCGAAGTCTTACAACAAGAACCTAAGAATGAGAAGATTCCAAGTGGGTGACTTAGTACTTAGAAATACTTTCCAGAATACCATCAACCCTAATGAAGGAAAACTAGCACCCAAGTGGGAAGGACCGTATTTGATAGACTCAGAGGCTAGCAAAGGTGCCTACTGGCTGGCAACTATGTAAGGAGAGGTCCTCCCAAGATCCTGGATTGCCATCCACCTTAAGGCATACTTCATGTAAGTTAGAATCCAAATTCCAAATCAGGCTGGTATATTTCCTATCCTTAGTTATTTAAATTTTTATTCATTATTTTATCAAGTTACTAACTTAAGCATCGGAGGGGTGTTAGCCTAGCTAACACCGACCTTCACCAAGGTTTAAAGGTTTTGCAGATTAGACTCCTAAAGACAATAAGCAAACTAATTGAGATTGGTCATCTCTGTTAGAGCACGTTTGTGTGACAAACACTCTGGATATTGTCTATGCTTTTGTAATTCTTCTTTATGTATTTGTACTTGTATTTCAGTGTCTATATGTATTGGCTTATCGAGTTGTAATCATGTGTGTAATCACTTGTCTTGTAATTGTCTTTGTAAAGTGTTGTGCGGACTTAGTAAGTGCGTAGGTTGTATAACCTACGTACTTAGCAAGTACGCAAGACCAAGTCTGCGTACTTGCTAAGTACGCAGGCATCAGGTCTGTTAGTATATGTAGCTGATTGTAGAAGTTGATAAGTACGCTCTCATTCTGTAACTTGTAATCGGCTGATATTGATAACATACGAGGTTTTAAAGTGACTATTGTTTGTTGTCGGTTTACTTGTTGTTGTTGATACTCCATCTAGTCATGGGCATTCCGCACCCTGTTCGACTATCCTCACACTTGCATGTGACGATCTGAGACACTCAGGGACCTACAAGTGGTATCAGAGCAATTGCTCTTGATTTCGAGTGTTGTGAGTGTGTTAGGAGCATTTTTGACACCGTCGATAGCCTTATTACAAGATAAAGAGACCGATTTTGTTGATTTTTGTGATAAAACAGAGGTAGCTCTTGAGCGCTGTTTTAGAAGCAAAAATCCCTCAAAATTTGACCTTTTTGTTGTTTGTTTGAGTGTTTTGATCATCAAGGGTTTGTTAGAAACAAGTTTCTAACCTTTTAGCTTGATTAATTCTCTCATAACTTCAAGATTTGAATATCTGAGCATTTTCCGGCTATCGAAAAAGGTTGGTGGAGCAGGTGGATAAAGTGACGTGCGTACTTACCTGATTTAGCAAAATTCTTCCAGTTCCTGCGTACTTGTTAAGTACGCAAGACCAATTCTGTGCATACTTAACTTTTGTGCATGCGTACTTGTCATTCCTTCTTACGTACTTGCTAAGTACGAAAGAGCATTTCATAAGTGCGCAAGGCCAGTTCCTTAGTACGCAATTTGTGTAGAATTTCTGATTTTTGACTAAGTTTAACACCATGTCGAACAAGTAGTATGCTGAACTATGATAACAAGATAGGGACTCCACAAAAACCACCAAAGCTGCTTAATGTAAATGATTATTCGAACTGGAAAGCACGCTTTGATGCGTATATCTCGTACACTGATTCTTCATTATGGATACCCATTCTCGAGGGATATAAACATCCTACCCATCTGTTTCTTGATGAAACCGTTCCCAAACCTATCTCCAGACTGGGTGAAGATGAAAAGAAGGGTTATGACCGAGAAAAGAAGGCACATGGTTCTATAAATATGGCCTTGACTAGAGAGTTATTTCACAGTTTCAGAGGATATGATACTTCTAAGGATCTTTGGAAGGCCCTGCAGAAGAGGTTCGAGGGCAACAGTGACGTCAAGAAGAGCAAGAGAGAGCTACTAAGGAAACAATATGAATCGTTCAGATACATGGAGAATGAATCTATTGATGAACTTATTTCAAGATTCTATCTCCTGAATACTGAGCTAAAGTCTTATGAACTAAAGTATCTTGATGACGAGTTGGTGGAAAAGTTTCATGATTCATTACCACCAAAGTTTGACATGTATACCACCTTACTAAGAGAGAACCCCAAGTTTTATGAGATGATGATTGATGAAGCGATAGGAAAGGTTCAAGCCCATGACATGAACATGAAAAAGAAAGAAAGTTTTGGAAGATATCAGATTCAAGATCCTTTTATGTATTATGGAGTGTCTTCCACAGCAAAATCATCGGGTTCTAGAATTTCCTTGTTCTCTGGGACTCCTCAGGAAGAAGAAAATTCTAATGGTTGTCGTGTTCATACTTGTTTTGCTGCATATTGATCTGGTTCATACCATCAACATTCCTCCAGAGGCACTACATCTACCTCTTCAGCCAACCAAACTGCTATTGCTAAGATTGCTGAAGATCATGTGGCATTATTCTAATCTGTCACACCCCAATTGTTTCGAGGGAGTCAGGGCGAGACGTCAGAGTCAAGGCACATTGGTTATGCAGTGGAATTTGAAGCGTAGGGATTTAAACAAAAAACTTTTCCCCAAATCACACATAAACATTTACTTCATGCATGTAGTGATCATCAAGTAGGTAAAACTGATGGGCACATAGGTAGTTAATTTCTTTATCCTAAAACAAAAGCATACATGAAAACAAGTCAACAACAATGTTGGTGAGTTCATATGTTTGAGTTGAGAAAAATGTTGTTTCAATGTGTTTGTCTATGAGGTTTATAAATATAAACCAAGTATAATCATTAATCAAAATGTAATGTATGGACTACATTGTATCATGTATTTGTATCATCAACAAGTCCATAACCAAATCTTGTGTCAAAATCCAATCTTGCGTTTTGGATTGAATTCTAGGCAATGATGAAATAAGCCACCCTTGTCAAATGTTTGCAGGTTTAAATGAATACGATTTGCAAAACCATTTGCACGAAAAATGATTTTTATGTATATGATAAACAAAACAAGTAATGTTTGACCCATCCGTAAACTAGCTAAGAATACGAATAATATATTCACACATGAGGCATAACCAAACCATGACACAGGTATTTGTTCCCCCAGCTCGTACCTCCCGAGCACACGATTGAACACTATGCTGCCATTTTACCAAAACCGATCGAACCATGACCGGGGGTGTCAATCCCAAATATTACTATCCACAGAGTCCCGGGCTAAGTCCTTAGCTAATGGTTATTAAAATGTTTACGTAGGGGATTTAACGAGCTCCCAATGTTAACTCATGCAAACATAAAGGTCGGGTCTTATTTTCTTGTTATCATATAAAAAAGAGTACGAGTATGTTTCATGTTTCTCCTCTGATGTTTCTAAAACATTTAAAAGTAGAAGGGGTCATGAAATTCACAATGTTCGTATCATGTTTGTAAAATGTTTAAGTGTTTCATATACAATGAAACTGATTTGTGATCTCAAAGATGTCTTAGTGTTTCATGTCATGTTTCAAGAATATTTGTATGTATGTTTTTCCCCAAAATGATTGAAAATAGGTAAAAACTTGGGGCTATGAACTCACCTCGATATTCCATCTAAATGTTGTCAATGTAACAAGCAATCTTACTGTATGCAAATAATCACCTTCATAACCCTAAATGCAATTATAGTAGTAACTTCTGTTATTAGGGTTAAGCTAATTTGCATGCACTTGAGCTCTTATTTATTTGTTAAACTATAACATTAATTTAATGTTCTTTAATGGATTGCCAATCGTTGATTAGGTAATGATTACCTATCTCGAGTCTGGATTTCCAACTAGTATATATTAATTTGTTTAAATGTTATATTTTCCAATTGACCTTCTATCTTCATATATTGAGCATGCATATATATATATACACATATACTCGGATTTGAAAATAATATGAATGTCTTTGGATTCAATTCAAAATATGATTATCTATATTTATTTATCTTTATTCGAAGATATTTATATAAAATACACATACCGATGTTATTTATTAAACTTTGTTTCATTCGGTATTACTTTATAACGATCCAAATGTTCATATTCGAAATATATATATATATATATATATTTTAACAACTATGATCGTCATCCAAAATGTTCTATATGTATATATATCTATATTTTCAAGTTTGTACATGACGGCTTTTATTTCAGATATTACGTACATATAAAGTATTAGTCACACATAAAGGTTTTGTTTTCATTGTATATTAATGATTATTTTTATGTATAGGTATCGTCTAGAGCTCAAATCTTATAACCCAATGCGTGTTTAAATTAGATAAATAAATATAAAGCATTTATTATGTTTGCACTGTTGGAGCATTTTTGTGTGACAAACACTCTGGATGTTGTCTCTGCTTATGTATTGTCTTTATGTATTTGTATTTCAGCTTCTGTATGGATTGGTTTATCAAATATAATCTTGTTCGTAGGTACTTGTCATTGGAATCGTCTTGTTATGTGTTGTGCGCACTTAACAAGTGCGAAGGTTGTATAACCTGCGTACTTAGCAAGTTCGCAAGAACAAGTCTGCGTACTTGCTAAGTACGCAGGAACAATGCACTTCGCACTTGTTAAGTACGCAGGCATTAGGTTTATTAGTATATATAGTTGATTGTAGAAGTTGATAAGTACTCTCTCATTCTGTAACTTGTTATCGGCTGATATTGATAATAGACGAGGTTTTAAAGTGACACTTATTTGTTGTCGGTTTACTTGTTGTTGTCGATACTCCATCTAGTCACGGGCATTCCGCACCATGTTCGTCTAGCCAACACACTTGCATGTGACGATCCGAGACACCGGAGGACCTACGAGTGGTATCAGAGCAATTGCTCTTGATTTCGAGTGTTGTGAGTGTGTTAGGAGCATTTTCGACACAAGTTAGAGCCTTTATACAAGAAAAAGTAACCGATTTTTGTCGATGTTTGTTATAAAATAGAGGTAGCTTTTGAGCGCTGTTTTAGACACAAAAATCCTTCAAAATTCTACATTTTTGTTGATTGTTTGAGTGTTTTGATCATCAAGGGTTTGTTAGAAACAAGTTTCTAACCTTTTGGCTTGATTAATTCATTCATATCTTCAAAACTTGAAGATTTGAGCATTTTTCGACGACGGAAAAAGTTAGTGGAGCAGGTGGATAAAGTGAACTGCGTACTTACCATATTTGACAAAATCTAAGTTGTTCTTGCATACTTGATAAGTATGCAAGACCAACTTTCTGCGTATTTGATTTTTGTTCCTGCATACTTAATATCTACACCTACGTACGTACTTAGTACGCAAGAGCAAATCACAAGTGCGCAAGATCAAATTTTTAATTGCGCAAGGCCATTTCTCAAGTGCGCAAGTTGTGCTGAAATTTCTGACTTTTGACTAAGTTAACCGCCATGTCAAATATTCAGAACATTAGTAGTATGCTGAACTATGACAACGAGATTGGGACTCCATAGAAGCCACCTAAGCTGCTTAATGTAAATGACTATTCGAACTGGAAAGCACGCTTTGATGAGTATATTTCATACACTGATTCTTCATTGTGGATACCCATCCTTGAGGGATATAAACATCCAACCTATTTGTTTCTTGATGAAACTGTTCCCAGACCTATCTCCAAGCTATATGAAGAAGAGAAGAAGGCTTATGACCGAGAAAAGAAGGCACATGGCTCTATAACTATGGCCTTGGCTAGGGATCTATTTCACAGTTTCACAGGTTATGATACTTCTAAGGATCTAAGGAAGGCTTTGCAGAAGAGGTTCGAGGGAAACAGTGACGTCAAGAAAAGCAAGAGAGAGCTACTGAGAAAGTAGTATGAGTGCTTCAGAAATTTAGAGAATGAATCTATCGATGAACTCATTTCTAGATTCTAACAAAACCTTGATGATTAAAACACTCAAACAAACAAGAAAAAGGTCGGATTTTGAAGGATTTTTGCTTTTAAAATAGCGCTCAAGAGCTACCTCTATTTCATCACAAAAATCACCAAAATCGGTCACTTTTCTTTGTAGAAAGGCCGTAGATTGTGTCGAAAATGCTCCTAACACACTCACAACACTCGAAATCAAGAGAAAAGGCTCTGATACCACTTGTAGGTCCCTCAGGTGTCTCGGATCGTCACATGTAAGTGTGTTCCTAGCCGAACTGGGGAATGCCCGTGATTAGGAGGAATATCAAGCAACACAGAGTAAACCGACAACAAAATACATGATACTTTTAAAATTCGTCTATTGATAATCACAGCCGGTTACCGTGAGAATGAGTGCGTACATAATTCTATCACTAACTGGCTATATATACTAGACCTGTTGCATGCGCACTTAACAAGTGCGAAGGGCTTAACTCATGCGTACTTAGCAAGTACGGGAACTTTTTTCTTGCGTACTTGCTAAGTGCGCAGGATATACATCCTGCGCACTTACTAAGTTCGCACAACACTTAACAAAGACAACTACAACGACAAGTACCTACGAACATGATTACAACTTGATAAACCAATACATACAGACGCTGACATACAAATACATAAAGACATTACATAAGTAAAAACTATCTTCAGAGTGCTTGTCATAATAATTGCTTCAACAAAATCCCCCTTGACGGCAGCTCTGGAGATGTCTACAGTCTCTAGCAGCTTCAGAGTGATTATCACAAGAATTGCTTCAACAGTTTTGACTTTTGGAACTGATGGTGATAGGTCAGGGGTAGGAGATGCAGGTGGTGTAGGAACATGTGTATGTTGTGGAGATGGTTGTGGTGAAGGTGGTGGAATATGAGTAGGTGAGTAAGTGGGGGTTAAATGTTCTAGAATGTCAGACAATGCTTTTAAAGAAGATGTCAAAGACTCCAGCCCGATCTTGATTTTCTTTGCAAGGGGTTCTTCTAGTTCGTAGTCAGACTCGGAATCAGCTAGTCTCTTGGATGAGGATGCAGGAGGCTCAATATGCTCATCATCTTCTGACTCATAGTCCGACTGGTCATATTTTGTACCGTAGATGCCTTCGTCCAAGGTTTCACTTGACTCGGCTTCATCATGTACTTCTACTTCTATGTTTTTAGCAGGTTGCTCTTCAATTACTTGCTCAAGATTCTCCAACAGTTGATCCATGAAAGGAGCTTCCAAGATAGGCTGTTCAACATTTTGCTCTATCTGTTGGTCAGCTTCAATATCTGGCTCTTGGTTCCCTTGACCTTGTTCTGCCTCTTCTTCTTCAGATGATGATTCAACTTGTAGTTGTGGATCTATGTCAGGAACATCATCTTCTTCTTCACCCAAGATATGACCAAACAGAGGAATATCAGCAATCACTCTATTGGTTCATTTGCTTGAACTCTTCATGTAGCTTAGGGTCTTGGCAGTCATATGATCAAAGACGAATACATGCCCATCTTGTTGTAGGTTAGGATGGAGGTGATTGATAATAATCTGAAGGAACCTATGATAGACAAAGAACTTTTCCTTCACTCCTCGAGCCGAGTTTTCCTTCAACTGCCCAAAGACTAGCCAAGAGAAGTTGTAATCCCTCCCTTTAATCAATCCCGAGACTGCAGATGCCACCATGGAATTGGCTGAATCAAATCCACCTTTTTTGATAGACAGGCAGTGAATAAAGACATATACAATGTATCTCCATAGAGGGGGAAGGGCATTATTAATAATGTGTCCGCTTTTGAATTCGTCTGGATGCCCCAACCTTCCAAAACATTCTTTAACATAAAAACCTGGAAATTCCGCCGGTGCTTCGTGATTATCATTAAAGTGAAGCACCTCTCTGATAGTTGCCTCAGACAGTAGAACTTTTTTATTATGAACTGTAGCCCGGATATGCTCCACATTGTCTATCACTGTTGTTGCAGTATTCCAGATTTGCCTTATAGTAGTTTCAAACACTGGCACGTTGTGGGTTATAGCAACTCTGATGTTGGAGTTGGCTAAGAAATCGAGTACAGGTATGAAGTCTGCATTCTTGGCATCAGTAGTATTCAACACAGCACAAACATTGTGCCTTTTGACAAATAAGAGATCCATATCTGCACTGAAACAATACAAGAAAAATTATCAAACATCAGGCCAACACTTAGAAAATATTTCAGAAAGGCCTGACCGAAACTACTAGTTTCGGGTGAAGAAACCATATCGAAACTACATAGTTTCGGGCACCAAAGGGTATCGAAACAACTAGTTTCGATAGAAACCTGCTCAAATTTTGAGACTCATCATTTTAAAATCAAATCACCCTTTAATCGAAACAACTAGTTTCGATGACAGAATTCTGAACATATATACAATCATTCAAAAGTAGAACAAAGCTAAGCTAAAACTATATACAAATTATCAAAACAAAAACATAAATCACAAGAATGGTAGAGTTCGCCTGAGGTGTCGAAACTCCATCTTACCGAGATTTTTGAGGTAATCTGCAAAAATTAAACAATAGAAGAAAGACATATTAACAATGGTGAGTTCATAAACAGGATCTAAGCATGAAACAACCCAAAACTCGTGATTTCAATCGTAAAAAGGGTAAAAATGTAACCCTAGCCATCGCTATATAAAACAGTAGCAAACATTTTGAGTAATCAAACCTGATGAAGACGACGACGGAGGAATCAGATAAGGGAGACTGATTTCGCAAACTTAGACCAATGAATCTAAGCTTTTGTGTGTGAAAACTAAGGTGAAAAAGGTTTCGAAGAGTGAGAGTGAGAATGAGCATGCGACGGAATCTGATTATGAAGACATTTAATTTGTGCTGACAAAAGACCAAAATGCCCCTGTCGGATGAAATGATAGTAGGACTCCATGCATGTCCTAAGTATGCAACCTGTGCGTTAGCGATCTGAAAAACATGTAAGAAAAAGTGTCAACACAAGGTTGGTGAGTTCACAGGTTTACAAGTAAATAAATTGTTTGAGTGTTTGCATGATCCACATACGTAAGTCACAACTATTACTAGCTAGTCAATGTACAAGTTACTCTAAGCGTTCGCAACCAAAGCTGATTGTTTGTGTTTGGGTGCCTTCCGCCATTGCTAACATCAACAATGGAAAGTGTTTAGGATAATTTACAACCGTTAGACCTCTAATCAAGTTAGCGCGACTAACCCGGGTGGGGTTTGTCAAACCAAGTAGTACTACTTAAATTTCCTCGCTATACTCCATATATTAACGGTCCGAGTGTGTAAGGAATTTGCATGTTATGTTTGCACTTAGGTAAACAAGTGGTAGTGAAATACTATGTGATCCATGTCTGTTCATATGTATGTCTCTCCCCAGCGGGAAGACTAGTGAACGAATGTCTGTTCGTATGCATGTTCCTTCCCAACGGGAAACAAGTAAAATGTTGTTTGTTTGTCTACATGATTCTCCCCAACGGGAAAACAAGTAAAATGATGTTTTTGTATTGTAGGTCCTCATGGCACTTCTACGGATCGTTCTCGTGATAAGACGTGTAGTTAACTCGAAGTGCGGAATCCAACGAATCAACGATTGCATACACAAAAGACAATAGAGACAATCAAGTAAATAACATTCACACTTGTGTTCCAATTCTCAATAGAGTTTACAGACTCAATCATTCAACTCTGTTCTTTTTTCTGATTCTCTACTCAAACTGACTCTGTAAACACTATTTATAGACATCTGACCTGCATTAGGTGAACTTAACAAGCTCGCCTCTAACAGACTAAGCAAACTTAACAAGTTCGCCTCAGATAGACTTAAGCGAACTTAACAAGTTCGCCTCTGTTAGATAAGTTCGCCTCTAGCATAACTTGCATAAACACTTAGAACATTTTACATTACAAAAACATAAAGACATTAGATCTAAACTATTATAAAGCTTTTGTCATTACAAACTATGTCCTAACAAACTCCCCCTTGACAATAGCTTGATCTTCAGTCTTCTGTCTTTATGATGAGCTCTTCCAATTATCCGGTAATCTACTGCCTGTATGCACTCCATATCTTCTACATATCTCCAACACTCTCTTGTACTGCAATCCTTGTTCTTTCCATTCATCAGTGAACATGATTTCATTCTTTCTCAACGCCCTCTGATATTTCTTTGAAAAGTTAATAAGATTCATTGCGTCAAAGAAACACACAATGACCTTATTGTCTTTATCTTCAATCCTTGATTCACCAGTATTAACATCTACATACCACCATTTCATATTCCCAAGGAAATCTTGAGGAATCTTCTTCAATGGTATTTTGTGTACAGCACGTACTGGTTTGAATTTGTACTTCCAAGTCACTTTCCCAGTCTTTTGATCTATGTTCTTCACTCTCTTTCCTTTTTGAGGCTTTAGCCTTTCATACTTCCCCGAACCACCTTCTTTCTTGATCAGATTTGCAATCACATCAGCTAAACCAATCTTGGATCTATTAATAAGTGGATTTGAAGCTAGACCATTCATTTCACACCTTGGCAAGGTATTGAAATACTTGATCCTCGACTTTAAGTACTGAACACCATCAGATCTTTTAATAGCAAATAATTTTGTGTCCAACTTATGATTCTTCCTACACACCTATCTTTATTCACATAGTTTTCTTTCTGAGCAGGTTGTGCTTGAGACTTGGGTTGCACCTTCATCCAGCTATTTACAACTTCTCTCCACTGTTCTCTGGTCACACCTGTATTTCTGTACATCACAGGTTCTTCATTCACCTTTGGAGACTCAGTGTGAGTAGTATCAGTTTCAGCATCTTTATTGGATTGAATGTTTTCATCATCAGTATCAATCTTAGAATCAGCAGTATCTTCAGGCAGTGTGATGTCTTCAACGGAGTCCATAGAATCTGTTACTCCTTCATAAGTAAACTCAGGAATAACATCATCTTGGATGAAGTTATAAGGAACATTAAGACCATCACAGCCTTCATAAATCACATTATCTTTTACTTTCTCTATCTCTATCTCCACTATCTCTCCTTCTTCTATTTCATTATCCGACACATCATCTTCTATGTCATTGAATAATTCATCAATGTCATCAAGACATGCTATATTTTTAGCTTCTTCCTCCTCATACTCTGCAAAGAACTCCAATAATAAAATTTCTTCTTCATTAACTCCAGAAGTATCTTTGTTTCCATCAATGGATTGTGATGTCGACTCCCCCTGAACTTTAGATATAGGATTAACGTCAGTGTATTGACGATCACCCACAATATTACCAGAAGGATCATTGTCTTCATCATCATGTCTTTGAAAAGACTCAGTGTGACATGTATCACATATCCTTAAGTTTGGACACTAATGCCTGCATGGCAGCAATCTGCGTAGCTTGAGTCTGAATCACCAGCTGTCGTTGAGTATCATTAGATACAAGAGTATCCACATGAGTTTGTAAAGCAAGCACTTCAGATTCAAGGAAAGTAATCCTATCAGAATCAGAAGGCTTGGAAGGACCAGCCGAAGATTGAGGACCCGGAGGACTAGGAGTAGGAATAACCATAGGAGGAACATGAGTTAGAATAGGAGATTGATCTTTAGAACTTGGAGGTGTAACTATTAAGGAAGCAACAAAAGTAGCATCCTCTACACCCTGTGAAGATTGAGCAGCAGCAATTGAAGCAGACATAAGTTTTTGAGTTTTATGATGCGGATTAAAATCACTATCAGAACTCTCATCCACCAAAAGAGTCCATAGAATCTCTTACTCCTTCATAAGTGAACTCAGGAATAACATCATCTTGGATGAAGTTACAAGGAACATTAAGACCATCACAGCCTTCATAATTCACTTTATCTTGACCTTTCTTTATCTCTATCTCCACTATCTCTCCTTCTTCTATTTCATTATCCGACACATCATCTTCTATGTCATTGAATAATTCATTAATGTCATCAAGACATGTTATCTTTTCAGCTTCTTCCTCTTCAGACTCTACAAAGAACTTCAATAATAAAATTTCTTCTTCATTAACTCTAGAAGTATCTTTGTTTCCTTCAATGGATTGTGATGTCGACTCCCCCTGAACTCTAGATATATGATTAACGTCAGCGTATTGACGATCACCCTCAATATTACCAGAAGGATCATTGTCTTCTTCATCATGTCTTTGAATAGACTCAGTGTGACATGTATCACGTATCCTTAACTCCCCCTGAGCGTCAAGACGCTCAACAAGTTTGGACACTAATGCCTGCATGGTAACAATCTGCGTAGCTTGAGTCTGAATCACCAGCTGTCTTTGAGTATAAGTAGATACAAGAGTATCCACCTGTGTTTGTAAAGCAAGCACTTGAGATTCAAGGAAAGTAATCCTATCAGAATCAAAAGGCTTGGAAGGACCAGCCGAAGATTGAGGAATCGAAGGACTAGGAGTAGGAATAATCACAGGAGAAACAGGAGTTAGAACAGGAGATGGATCTTTAGAACTTGGAGGTGTAACTATTAAGGAAGCAACAAAAGTAGCATCCTCTACACCCTGTGAAGATTGAGCAGCAGCAATTGAAGCAGACATAAGCTTTTGAGTTTTAGGATCCAGATTAAAATCACTATCAGAACTCTCATCCACCAATGTTCTTTTGCCAAGTACTGATCCGGAAGGAGGATCCCGAACAGACTTACGTCTTTTTCTTCTGGCTGTAGATTTAATACGTTTACCAGCATTAGCCAATGGTATACTAGCCAACCTTTCATAATGACCTGAGGGAAAATATCTAGATTCATCAGATTTGGTTTCTTCAGAAATAAGTAAAATCGTATCACTTGAGCTAGAACTCGACTCATTATCTGTCACCACATTCCCTTCAGCATCATGAATGGGTGAGTTCACAGCGTCATCAACAAAATCATCCATATTCATCCCTAGATCTTGTTCATGTTCATGAACGACCTCTTCTAGAACAGGTTCATTAACAGGTATATCAACATGAGCTTGTTGAATTGGAACTTGTTCTTGAATAGGAATTTGTTGTTGTACGAGAACTTGTTGTTGTTGAACTATTACTGGTTGTTGTATAGGTTGTTGTGGTTGTTGTTGTTGAACATTCGGACCTTGCACTTGAGCCATCTCATCATGATGAAACCAGTTGTCATTCGGTGGTTCAACATAATCAGGATTGATTAAGTGACCAAACAATGGAGTATTAACAGGAATCCATGTGGCATTCTGTTGTTTTACCTTAGTGCAATCAGTAAAGATATGCTTGGACATCGGAGTCAAAGTTAATCGAATCGGATGTTGTGGGAGATCAGGAAGAAGATGATTCAGAATCATTTGGATGAACCGAGGATACATAAGAAATCCTTGACCTTCAGCAGGTGTGATTTGCATAACCATTTCCCGATAAACATAACGTGCAAAATTGAACCACTTATTCAAAGTCAAAGCTACCATAGCAGCTTGAAGAGCATTCTTTAATCCATCTGTACCAGCTTTACGAGGAGATAGGCATTGGATAATCACATGCATGAAATATCTCCATTCACCAACCAAACCACCTTTATGAGCTTGTGTATCATTAGGTCTTCCATGGTAACCCATCCTCTGAAAGAATCCCATAATCAATGTACTAGGATATGATATAGGATCATCAGCAGCACCACCTAAAGCAAGAGCAACACGAATAGTTTCCTCCGATATTGCAATCTCCGTATTGTTTACAGTGGCACGAAGAACTTGAGGTTCTACGTCAGTATCTTGATGAACTGTGTCCCAAAATTGCTGAATATACACCAGACTTATGTATGGATCTGCAGATAATGCGACACGAAGTCGTGAACGACTCAGAAATCCAATAATTCCTTGAAAGTTTACGACCTCTGACATGTTAGGATCTAACAGTGCCACCTGGTTATGTTTGTATTCGACACGACGAGCCATCTGAAAAATATTTGGACAACAAACACATTAGACAAATAACAAACACAAAAAAATTTGAAACAAAAACAAAAACAAAAAACAAAAATTTAAAAATTTCAAACACCAAAAAAAAACTTACAAGTCCAAAAAACCCTTCTGACCCCTAGGCGAACTTAATAAGTTCGCTTAGTGTTGCAAGAGGTGAACTTATTAAGTTCGCCTAGACAAGTTCGCTTGAACAAGTTCGCCTGAACTAGTTTGTCGTTTCAAATTCCAAACAGAAATCAAATATCGTTTAATCGATGATGTAACCCAGAATTAACCAAAGGAAGGACATCTACTAGCACTCACGTAACAAATACAACACTCAATTTGTAGATTTAAGTCAAAATAAGCATCAATTTTAGGGCAAACAGTCCTGATGAAAAATCGACTTGAAAAAGGTAAATATCTCACGATTGAACGGGTGAAATTCGATGAAAATACCTTAGTCAAGTTCGTATGTCAACATCGTGTGAACTCACCAACATCGTGTTGACACTTTTCGTACATGTTTTCTCATGTCGCTAAGGCACAGGTTGCACCACTATGACATGCATGGAGTCCTACTACCATTTCATTCATATTCAAACTGTTAAAACAATTCACTTACTTTTATTAAACTAAACTTCGGCGCGTTGTTTTGCTCATTTACTTTCTTGTTTAAACGCTTCCGCATTAACTCTGAACTTTTATGTTATGACATTTTAAGTCCCATATACGTTTGATGTAACTAATGACTGAGATCCTAGTGTGTCACATCCCTAACGGTAAAACTCCGTCAGTAGAATTTGGGGGTTTGACATCTTCATCAAGCACCTAGGGTGTGGTATGAGACTTTATCAAAACATCTATTGTCCAACGGTTTCGATCGTGGACAAATTGATTCGACCCTCTTCATTAGGAAAGCAGGAGGTGATATTCTACTAGTGCAAGTTTATGTCGACGACATTATCTTTGGGTCTACCAATGAAGAGATGTGTAGAGAATTCAAAAGGGTGATGAAGTCCAAGTTTGAAATGAGCAACATGGGTGAACTATCGTTCTTTATGGGTCTACAAGTCAGTCAAAGGGAGGATGGCATTTATCTACATCAAACTAAGTATGTGCAAGACATTTTGTCAAAATACAAAATGAATGATTGTACTACTTATGGCACACCAATCCCAGTCAATCATGGTCTGCATCCGGACAAAGATGGAAATGATGTGGACTGTAAATTATATCGCGGGATGATCGGTTATCTAATGTATCTCACAGCTTCAAGGCCCAACATTATGTTTGTTGTCTGCTTGTGCTCAAGGTTTTAGTCACAACCCAAAGAATCTCACTTGATAGTTGTGAAGAGGATATTCAGATACCTGAAAGGGAAACCCCGATTGGGTCTTTGGTAGTCGAAGCAGCGGTCATTTGAAATCAAAGCCTATACTGATTCTGATTATGGTGGTTGTAACCTCGATAGAAAATCAACCTCAGGTGGATGTCAATTCTTGGGGGACAAGCTGGTCTCCTGGTAGTGTAAGAAGCAGTCAACGGTTTCTGTCTCAACATGTGAAGCAGAGTACATTGCTGCCGCGAGCTGTTGTTCTCATATATTGTGGATCCAGCAGCAATTGAGAGATTATGGCTTGAACTACAATGGAACTCCTTTATTCATTGACAATAATGTCACTATGTCCATCACAAACAACCCGGTGAAACACTCCAAACCTAAGCATATAGAAATTCGCCATCATTTCATCTGTGACTGTGCTGAAAAGCATTTGATTGAACTTGTCAAAGTTCACACGGATGATAACTTTGCTGACCTTTTCACTAAGGCGTTTGATCGTACCCGTTTTGAACATCTGGTCAACTTGATAGGAATGTTTAATCCTGAGTGAAAACTCTTTTTCACAATCAAATCATTTCATGGAAGTTAAACTTTATTTCTTTTAAAATCTTTTTTGTTCAGTTCGTGTTCTCTTTAATTAACATCTTCAGAAAATCCAAACAAAATAGAAAATCATGAAAATTTCAAAGTCATTTGAAGAAAAGAGGAAATGATTGTACATCAGTAAGTGATCTAAACGTCTTAGACTGCACATATGGGAAATGATCACGTCATGATTACTTGAAAGTTTAAGTTGTTTCAGTTTTAATTTGAATATTTGCAAGTAATTTGAATTGTCAGTAGGCTATAAGCATTTTTGAATCATTAGTAGTGTGGAAACGAAATCAATACTACAACTATGATTTGAACCCATGTTTGCATGTGTGTGTGTGTAAAAGAATGCAAAAAGATCATTATCAAATAAAGGATGTAAGATTTTGGAAAATATTTTCTTATGAGACCGGTTTCAGGTTAGGTCTTTAGCACAATTTTTTGGTTCACTTCACTGCCTATACTCACAAGTATGCAATGGGAAGTTGGGCCAAGATATGTCTTGACATCAACCGTTAAGCATATATTCACCCTTGAATCATACCTGATTCATTGAAATCAAATCTAGATAAAAGTTGGATCCCCTTACCTAAATCCCCAGACACCATATTTATTAACCTGAATCATCACATGATATTCACAGAAGAAAAACCTATCAAACCAAGACAAATGAATCACTCGATTCTGAATCTTATGATTCTTGATAATCCTTTATTGATTCTGCTTGATTTTTTCTATGCTAAACGATGTAACTTCATTCTAGAGATTTGGAAATCTTTGGGAAAATCTTAGATGCCTTGAGATAGTACAATTTAAATTACTGTAGCAGAACTGTGGGGTACACGTTGTATACTTATAATTAATACCTTAACACACAAGAACGTGATACAAAGATGCTTATGGTTTCAAATCTTATAATATTGATAACTTGAGTTAACTTGCTTATATTGCATATTACGTATGAATAAGTAGTAATTCATGACATGATCCCATATTCTTTGATGTTTATTTTGTATCATTTTTGCTTATGATAGCCTGATATGATCCTCTGCTCATGACTTTGATCAAAAATAGCTTGTGTGTATATTCTTGTATATCCAGTTCTGAATCTTGTGCATATTTTCTTTATTCAGAAAAAGCTCAAAAAGATTTTAAGTTCGTGTACAGTTCAATCATTATCGAAAATGACAAATATATTTTCAGTACAGTTTATCAAAAGTTAAGAAAAGCCAAAAATATTTGGGTTTAACTTCCTTAAATTGCTTTTGAATCCTCTTGATTGAATGTGCATATCCGGTTCGCTATTTGACTTGACATCTTCATAATTTGAATTGAAATTTTAAGTATTCCCTGTTCATATCCGGTTCGCTATTTGACTTGACATCTTCATATCCGGTTCGCTATTTGACTTGACATCTTCATTAGTTCATCATTTCAAACTCTCTAACTCTGTGTACTCCCTGCTCCGATTTCACTCCAAATTTCGAGTGTTCCTAAACCGATTTTTCGTCCCGGTCACAGTTTCATCTTCACCTTACTAACATTTGGTGAGAATCTTGGACCATTTCATTCGCAAAATCTCTTGTTGAGGACCGATTTCTTGACTTTAGAGCTTAGGGTTTTGATGATGAAATTTAAACCGGGTTTGGGTGTTCTTAAGTGAAATTAGGCCCTAAAACTAGTTTATGATCATCAATCAAAGCTCTAGCATGCTAAATTCGTCCTTAATTATTCTTGATTTTGGTTTTGACTCCTTGGGTGTCCGTGGTTTTGCGTCGGACCGAGGTTAGGTCCAAATGACCTGGTTTTAGCTTTGCATTGATGTTGGTTTTGGTCCCATAAGTCTTAAAAAGGTTTTTTTGAAATTGTGGTGACCAATATCATCATCTAAAACTTTGAGTTCCTGGATTTTGGATTTTGAAAAATTTTAAGTCTTAGTTCTTGTGCACTTAGCAAGTACGCAAGAATTAGCTCCTGCGTACTTGCTATGTACGCAAGATTAAAAATCAGAAAATCAGTTCAATGTGCAAGTGTTATACCATGTCATGCTTGTTCTATTCCGATGATTTTGTTTGATCTAATGTTGTTTCTCTCATGTTCTTGCAGATATGACTGATGATGGAGGTGATGAAGAAGAAGGAGGAGATGGTGCTGAAGAGTCAGATTCTGAGGCGACTGAATCTGATTCATCTGACTCTGATGATGCACCAGACCAAACACACCCACGGAGAATGGCGAAGGTTTCCCTTCCCGAGGCATCCTCCAAAAGACAAAGACGAAAGAGTTCAGACAATAAGTATGTTCCTGAACATGAGACTGAGAGGAGGAAGAATAGGATTATTGTCACACCCCGACCGATGGCGGAATCATCGAGGCGGACAATAGAATGATTGTTCAAAAGCACATGAAAGCTAAAAGGTTGCATAATTCATTAATTTAATTTAAAGACAACAAGATCCAAATACAATACATTCCAAATAACCTAGTCTAGTTCAAAACATTGATTTATTTAACTAGGTCCATAGTCCTTAAGTGGAGAAACATTCGGCAAGTAGTCACATATCCAAACCTGAAACATTATTTAAATCAAGTGTCAACTAAAAAGTTGGTGAGTACATAGGTTTAGTAGTTCCGGTAAATAGTAGTTGTAAATCGTTTTGCAACTCATTGTTTATCTTGTTAAACATAGTATGTAGGATGTATCATTTATTTAATCACAATTCAAACCGAGTTTGACGCGCTTGAACAGAGCACAACAGCTAAGTACGGTATGTTTGAATATAGTTACCCACTATATCCGATATAATTGAATATAACACGCGGTTATATCCGAGTATGCAGTAATAAACACCCTAACTGGGTGGGCTGGTCAGGCACAATAGATCTATCAATATTACAGTTGGTTGTCTTGTGTTTAAATGTATGTACATCAAAAGAATAAGCATATAGTCTCATGTATAACACGTATAAACGATTTGATTGAGTAGCATGAAATAATGTTCCACCCCAAAGTATGTAAAAATGTAAAATAGGGGCTATGTTACTCACCTTGCAAGCGGGTATTTTTCCACGCGCGTTGGTGATATTTGTATTGTTGTTATACACGATGAAATCCTATGTAAACGAATATGTATCAATTATATATTCGCGCACGCGTATATTTGTTTAAATATATGTGGATTTGTAAATGGAAAAGCCTTTGTGAAAAATTATATGTTTTAAAATCATTGTACAAATTAATTTTTTGGAAGACTTTGTATTTTTATAAAATTCCGAATCAAATATTTAAACTTCTCAAAAAAAAATATATTTTAATAACATTTGCATTTTATAAATTATAAATTACCTATTTTAAATTTCGTGAAAACATTATATTTTAAATAACGCGTATTTTTATTTATTTATAAAAATGTTATTTTATTATTTTCCGAGGGCTTAAATAATTAAATAACTTATGAAAAATGTCGGTTTTATTATTTTATAAAATCTAACGGGTTTGAATATGTTCAAAAGTTGGGTTAAAAATAAACGGGTCGAGCTAACGGGCTTGAAATAATTTAAAGGGATTTAAAAATTAATTAAGTTAATTAATTAATAATTATAATAGTATATATATATAATAGGGAGACCGTCGGATCGGGTCGGCCCATGGAGGAAACACGCGGGTCAACGGTAACCGGGTCGGCCCAGACCCAAATCCGGGTTCAGAGGCTTAAAATGAGAAAAAGGGGGTTTGGGCCGGAGGCCATAGGTTTCGAACCCGGGACACTACACTCACCGCACACAACACTGACCAGCTGGGCTATAGCCCATCGCTGGTCAGGAATACGTTAATTAAATGATAACCACTTAGAGGATTGTCCACTGGTTCTCGGCAACGACCAGGAGTCGTGTCCGGGCAATCTCGTTTGGCGGGGAATCAGTGGGCTATGGTCTGGATTATGCTCAGAATTGTTAACACTAAGATACACGAAGGTTAGGGGACGAAATGCAAGGATAATACCTGAACCAAAATGGTCTGCGAAGTTGAAACGAAGGCTCGAAGAAGTGCACAATCTGAATTCGGGTTCTGGTTCAAATTGAAACTTCAAAGGGGCTGGGGAGCTTCGCCTGGATGTCGCGAGCACAGAGGTATTCTCGATTTAGAGAGAGAGTAGACAGAGAGGGTGTGATGCTCGAATGGAGGTCCGGAGGGAAATTTTAACTCGAATCAGTATCCCGATAGTACAAACAACAATTGGCGGCTTGGGTTCACGCGCACCGACCAGAGGAACAAAAGGGACCAGGCTATAGCCGTAGAGGTACGATACCGCGTGCGAATTCGTAGGTTGACCCTACGAGCATTACCTGTTTTCTCGGGAATCCGATGTTGAAAAGAGAAATTGGTCGAGGGGAAAGGATCGGGGGAAAAAGGCGAGCACAGAGGTGCTTTTCTCGCATGTCGAGGTGTAGTACATCGGCTTAGCAGGATCTCGCCGGAAAAGGGAGTCTCGCCGGAGAAGGAGGTACACCGGCCGGATAAACGATTTGCAACTTGACACTTTCAGTCCTCAAACTTTCCAGGTTGTTTAAAATGTACCCCAGAATAGATTCATTCCAGTCCTTATAGTTCTGTTTAATTCAGAATGGCCCTCCTACTTTAATTTATTTACAAACTTTCATCTCTTTTTAAACTTTAATTTATATATTTTATAAATCCATTTTATTTATTAAAACTAATTATTTTTAAATAATTATCTTATTGAAATAATACCTTAAGTTATTTATTTAAATTATTAAGTTTATTTAACTTAAGTTCTTTTAAACTAAATAAAACTTAAGTATATATATTTTTGTAAAACTTATGTTTTTATTTAAAATTAATCATTTTGAATGGTTAATTTAATAAAATTTAAAACCATTGATTTATTTATATAAATTATTTAATTTAATAACATAATTTATATAGTTTATAATCTTTAAATATTTTTAAAAAATAAAAATTACGTAAATTGTAATTTGTCAATACACCAATTTGTATAAATGTGATTAAATATGCGTGTACATGTTTTGAAATAAAATGTTAATATTTTCATGATAAATTCCACAACGAAAATTTTGAAATGTCACAGTCTCCCCAAGTTGAAGGAATTTCGTCCCGAAATTCGATTAGCGAACGTTATAGAAGCGGGAAAGAGATGCCAAAGGACTTGGAATGGAATTACTTCACAAGAGAAAGATTCAACGGGGAAATAGCGTATGATAACGGATGATGGTGTTAATTTGAGTCGAGTTGTCAACTAATTGTTCTAATAGTATAATGAGATTTATGCATACAATTGCTCGTACAACGCATGAATGTAAACTACTAGAAACAAGATTTAACAATATTGGTGCCAATCACCTTGCGACGTGGCATTCCTTTAAAACTCCACCCCACGGGTGTTCATATTTTCAAATTTTGCAAAGACATTTTCAAAAACCGGTCCTCCTCCTTGTACTTATGCATGGTTTATACTCGTTATATCAAGTGGGTTTATGTATAGGATGTACCAGCGGCTAACCCACCAACCCTTTGATATACCGGGGATTCCCCGTGCATAATTACTAGGATTTGGAACTTCAACAATTTAAGTAAACTTTAACAGAGCTAGCAAGTTGTATGACCGAGTTTAAACATAACAGGTTTGTTTCACAAATGTATAGGGATGAGATGAATGGTGATAGCATAGCTGTTATATGCAATCACGGGTTTTAGAACTCATAGTAGTGGATTTCCCCATCCGCTATTTCCATGATATACGAGTTATCAAGATTGGTTGGTTGTTTAGCAGATAGTTGGTTAAAAGCAAGAGACACAATTTTCTATTGGCATGAATATTGAATAAAACGGATGTATAAAGGTAGTGAACAAAGGAACGTACCGTTGACAGTGTCGTTATTGGACGGAGCCTCGTTAGCATTTATATTAAATGCTCATCCACGAGGACCACCTTGATTTTGAAGTCTTAAACATTGGTTCCGAAAGTGGTTTGGGTCTCCACATTCGTAACAGGCCCGTCCATAGGTGACAGTGAGAGGCACTGGATGATTGCCTTGAGTAGCTTGATTAACAATAGTGCGAGCACGACAAGTAGTAACAACATGTCCATAGCGTCCACATTTTGAGCATAGACGACATGCATCATGCGGGGATGGTGATACTTGCAAGTAGGGCATTGGGGAAATGAACCTACATAATTTCTCAGAATTTGACCCGCATGAGTAACTTGGGTCACAGGTATGGCAGGAGTGATGGCCGCAAAGTTTTGGGCCTTGCGCTTCCTATCATGATGGGAAGATTTGGGCTCTTCGTCCTTGTCGGTCACAGAAGTAGCAGCTTTGTCGACCACTTTCTTGGTACCCTTCCTAGATAAGGTACTCGCTTTGATGTGGTTGTCAGTCAACACAGCAGACAAACGAATAGCGTCTTCGAGTGTGGAGGGATTACTTCCTAATAAGGTGTCTTGGTACGGCATAGGCAGTCCACCTATGTATTTCTCAATTCCCCGTGCTAAGGGAGTAACCATGTGGGACACGAGCAGACTTAGTTCTTGAAAACGAGTGGTGTATGCCAAATTTTCTCCGCTATCTTGGGTGAGATCCCAAAATTCAGCTTCGAGCTTCCTCATTTCGTTGCGAGGACATAACTCGTCGGTCACAAGTCGTTTCATTTCGTCCCAAGGCAAGGACATAGCAGATTTATTGCCTCGAGTACGTTTCTCACCGTTCCACCAGGTGAGTGCTCGTTTTTGGAAGACGCTGGCAGCATAACGGACTTTGAGGTTGTCGAGACAATTGCTGTTTAGGAAAGTACTCTCCATACTTTCAAACCATTGAAGAAGGCCAGTAGCACCTTCCGTCCCGAAGAATTTGGTAGGGTTGCAAGAATTGAAATACTTGAATGTGCAGTACGGTGGGTTTGCACCATTCCCTTGCGTATTAGACCCATCACTGTTGTTGTTAGCTTGGATCATTTGGCCTACTAGTTGAGTAAGTAGTGCAGCAAGGTCAGTGTTGGGATTGCTGGAGTTAGCATTAGCTGCGCGACGGGGAGGCATTCTATAAAATACCACGAGAAAAGACAAAATTTTATGAGACTTTGGATTAAAATAGGCATGCATGTGCTACAGTTGGTAGACTGTTCACAATAATGCAAGCAGGAACGCGAGATGACACTCATCATGTCGCATGATAATGTATGTAAGTTCTGACTAAAACTGATCACATAATTCATCCAAAATTTATAACACTAAAGGATAGGGGAAATAAGCCATGAAATCTATTCCTGGGAGGATATGACAACATAGATCATTATTCGCGCGATAGGAATGGCCGGGATTCGCATGCACTACAAATTGTTATTACGTGTGCACCCGTAATAATGATTTGTTTTGCATGTTCGTCTAGTTCTTCCGACCTTGCTATAATTTCCCCAAATTTTGAGTTTAAGTTCGGATTGTATCCTTGCGGATACATTGACTTATCAACATTAAATAATTCCTCAAAGCTTTCAAGGAGACATGCTTTAGCCTATAGGTAAACACTCACTTCTGGAATTCCTAGGAAAGCATACGGGTCCGTTTATTTGGATTTATACGAAATGCTTTCCTAGACAGAAAACCCAATGTACAGGTGTCACCCTTCCAGATTGCATGTGTCCTTTACTGGTTTCGAGAAATTAAGTCGTTGACGAGATTTTCAAGATTTTAATAGACTTGAGAGTCTATGAGTATAAAATGTGTAGGAATGTTGCAATTAATATGGATTAGGAAAGAGTATGGATAAGGATGGGTAGTGTATTTGTTTGCATAAGTTTGTTTGTCAAATGTGTATGTAAAGTATGTATCATGTATCAAAGTCTTGTATGTATGTGTATAAGTCTCATGTACTAAACTCGGGAAGATTCAAATAATACCTAACTACAAATAATTCACATAGCAATTAATCATTTAGCACATAACACATAAAAGGGAGTCCTAGGGTTATAGTCTAGGTCATTGTGTCTAATAACCTAATTCCCTATAACCTGGCTCTGATACCAATCTGTCACACCCCGACCGATGGCGGAATCATCGAGGCGGACAATAGAATGATTGTTCAAAAGCACATGATAGCTAAAAGGTTGCATAATTCATTAATTAAATTTAAAGACAACAAGATCCAAATACAATACATTACAAATAACCTAGTCTAGTTCAAAACATTGATTTATTTAACTAGGTCCATAGTTCTTAAGTGGAGAAATCTTCGGCAAGTAGTCACATATCCAAACCTGAAACATTATTTAAATCAAGTGTCAACTAAAAAGTTGGTGAGTACATAGGTTTAGTAGTTTCGGTAAATAGTAGTTGTAAATCGTTTTGCAACTCATTGTTTATCTTGTTAAACATAGTATGTAGGATGTATCATTTATTTAATCACAATTCAAACCGAGTTTGACGCGCTTGAACAGAGCACAACAGCTAAGTCCGGTATGTTTGAATATAGTTACCCACTATATCCGATATGATTGAATATAACACGCGGTTATATCCGAGTATGCAGTAATAAACACCCTAACCGGGTGGGCTGGTCAGGCACAATAGATCTATCAATATTACAGTTGGTTGTCTTGTGTTTAAATGTATGTACATCCAAAGAATAATCATATAGTCTCATGTATAACACGTATAAATGATTTGATTGAGTAGGATGAAATAATGTTCCACCCCAAAGTATGTAAAAATGTAAAATAGGGGCTATGTAACTCACCTTCCAAGCGGGTATTTTTCCACGCGCGTTGGTGATATTTGTATTGTTGTTATACACGATGAAATCATATGTAAACGAATATGAATCAATTATATATTCGCGCACGCGTATATTTGTTTAAATATATGTGGATTTGTAAATGGAATAGCCTTTGTGAAAAATTATATGTTTTAAAATCATTGTACAAATTAATTTTTTGGAAGACTTTGTATTTTTATAAAATTCCGAATCAAATATTTAAACTTCTCAAAAAAATATATATTTTAATAACACTTGCATTTTATAAATCATAAATTACCTATTTTAAATTTCGTGAAAACATTATATTTTAAATAACGCGTATTTTTATTTATTTATAAAAATGTAATTTTATTATTTTCCGAGGGCTTAAATAATTAAATAACTTATGAAAAATGTCGGTTTTATTATTTTATAAAATCTAACGGGTTTGAATATGTTCAAAAGTTGGGTTAAAAATAAACGGGCCGATCTAACGGGCTTGAAATAATTTAAAGGGATTTAAAAATTAATTAACTTAATTAATTAATAATTATAATAATAGTATATATATATATATATAATAGGGAGACGGTCGGATCGGGTCGGCCCAGGGAGGAAACACGCGGGTCAACGGTAACCGGGTCGGCCCAGACCCGAATCCGGGTTCAGAGGCTTAAAATGAGAAAAAAGGGGTTTGGGCCGGAGGCCATAGGTTTCGAACCCGGGTCACTACACTCATCGCACACAACACTGACCAGCCTGGCTATAGCCCATCGCTGGTCAGGAATACGTTAATTAAATGATAACCACTTAGAGGATTGTCCACTGGTTCTCGGCAACGACCAGGAGTCGTGTCCGGGCAATCTCGTTTGGCCGGGAATCAGTGGGCTATGGTCTGGATTATGCTTAGAATTGTTAACACTAAGATACACGAAGGTTAGGGGACGAAAAGCAAGGATAATACCTAAACCAAAATGGTCTGCGAAGTTGAAACGAAGGCTCGAAGAAGTGCACAATCTGAATTCGGGTTCTGGTTCAAATTGAAACTTCGAAGGGACTGGGGAGCTTCGCCTGGATGTCGCCAGCACAGAGGTATTCTCGATTTTGAGAGAGAGTAGACAGAGAGGGTGTGATGCTCGAATGGAGGTCCGGAGTGAACTTTTAACTCGAATCAGTATCCCGATAGTACAAACAGCAATTGGCGGCTTGGGTTCACGCGCACCGACCAAAGGAACAAAAGGGAGCAGGCTATAGCCGTAGAGGTACGATACCGCGTGCGAATTCATAGGTTGACCCTACGAGCATTACCTGTTTTCTCGGGAATCCGATGTTGAAAAGAGAAATTGGTCGAGGGGAAAGGATCGGGTGAAAAAGGCGAGCACAGAGGTGCTTTTCTCGCGTGTCGAGGTGTAGTACATCGGCTTAGTAGGATCTCGCCGGAAAAGGGAGTCTCGCCGGAGAAGGAGGTACACCGGCCGGATAAACGATTTGCAACTTGACACTTTCAGTCCTCAAACTTTCCAGGTTGTTTAAAATGTACCCCATAATAGATTCATTCCAGTCCTTATAGTTCTGTTTAATTCAGAATGGCCCTCCTACTTTAATTTATTTACAAACTTTCATCTCTTTTTAAACTTTAATTTATATATTTTATAAATCCATTTTCTTTATTAAAACTAATTATTTTTAAATAATTATCTTATTGAAATAATACCTTAAGTTATTTATTTAAATTATTAAGTTTATTTAACTTAAGTTCTTTTAAACTAAAAAAAACTTAAGTATATATATTTTTGTAAAACTTATGTTTTTATTTAAAATTAATCATTTTGAATGGTTAATTTAATAAAATTTAAAACCATTGATTTATTTATATAAATTATTTAATTTAATAACATAATTTATATAGTTTATAATCTTTAAATATTTTTAAAAATTAAAAATTACGTAAATTGTAATTTGTCAATACACCAATTTGTATAAATGTGATTAAATATGCGTGTACATGTTTTGAAATAAAATGTTAATATTTTCATGATAAATTCCACAACAAAAATTTTGAAATGTCACAATTATTCAGGGATACCTTCCTGAATATTTCTATATACGTCATTTTGAGTTGCTAACGTGGAGCACGTTAGCATGCTGGCATCGGTTTCACGGAGCTCAAAATTGACATAGTCGTCCTTGAGCTCACGGATTTTGACCTTGGGGAACCTCTGGTCACGGAGCTCAAATTTGACATAGTCGTTCTTTAGCTCACGAATTTTTTCCTTGGGGAACCTCTGATACGATGTTGTTAGACAAATACTACCTGCATAAGAGACTGAAGGCATCTCAAGAGCTGTTGTCAAGGGGGAGTTTCTAAAGCAATTCTTGTTACAAGCACTCTGAAGCTGATAGAGACTGAAGACATCTCCAGAGCTGCTATCAAGGGGGAGTTTGTTGAAGCAATTCTTGTGACATGCACTCTAAATATTGTTTTTACTTATGTATTGTCTTTCTATATTTGTATTTGTATTTCAGCGTCTGTATATTTTGGTTTATCCAGTTGTAATCATTTTCGTACGTACTTGTCTTTGTTTAGTGTTGTGCGCACTTAACAAGTGCGTAGGTTGCTTAACCTGCGTACATAGCAAGTACGCAAGAACATTTTCTGTGTACTTGCTAAGTACGCAAGAACAAAGGCCTGCGCACTTAGCAAGTGCGCAGGCAGCAGGTCTAGTATATATAGGTGGTTTGTGTTGTGATTAAGTACGCACTCATTTGCACACTGTAACCGGCTGTGATTATCAATAGACGAAGTTTAAAGTATCTTGTGATTGTTTTCGATTTACTTTGTGTTGATTGAATCTCCACGTAGTCACGGGCATTCTGCACCCGGTTAGACTAGCCAACGCACTTGCATGTGACGATCCGAGACACCCGGGGACCTACATTGTCAATCTGATTGATTCAGGTATGCGGATATCCGTGAGATATTGGACATGTCAATTGAAATCATGAATGATTCAAAGGGCGAAACAGACTGACTTCCTGGTTTCCATCCGAGATTTTCACCAGAACCATCAGTTATATGAAGGTGTTTAACTCTAAATCATACATTTGACGGATATAGTCAATAGAGCAAACAAATTGTGCTAAGAACTCATCAAGATCCTGGTCTCATGGTATGATTAGATTCACTTTGCATTCAAATGATGAAAGTACCGACATTCGATGTGGGTAAAACACAAAGATTGCAATTTAGTTAATCACACAAATATCGCCTAATTTATACATGCAAAGCCTACGGACATATCAATAATTCTAACCGATGTCACCATCATATCCAATTCATGCGTAAGCTCAGTACACAAATATACTATCATTTCTTATTTGCAAGTCAATCAGTCACATCATTTAGCACAAATGCATCTTATTTCACTTCCAACATATTTTTTTTCTTTTATTCTCCCCCTAAAATTGTGATGCAATTTATTTATACTAAAACATAAGTCTAAACTTATCATAATTACAACACACAAGCACACAAATTTAACACAATTTTAATACTAAAAGAAAATCTTTTGAGGAACAAAAAATAGTCTTTCAATAAAAAACAAACCCCTTTTTTTATATGTCAGTCAACCACCTGGATTTGAAGATCCAGATCATCCGTTTCATGTGTACAAACTCGATAAAGCCTTGTATGGTTTGCATCAAGCACCTCGTGCTTGGTATGAAACCTTGTCGACACATCTTACATCAAATGGTTTTGTTCGTGGCACCATAGACAAGACTTTATTCTTAAAGAAGATTGATTCTGATTTGTTGATCGTCCAAGTTTATGTTGATGATATTATCTACTGCTCAACAAATGAAAATCTTTATCGTGAGTTTGAGACAGTCATGAAGCTAAAATTTGAAGTGAGTTTGATGGGTCAAATGCAATTCTATCTGGGGCTGCAGGTGGAACAGTCTGATGCTAGAATTCTTATTCATCAGGCGAAGTATGTTATGAATATTTTAACAAAATTCAACATGAATGATTGCAAGGCAGCATCCACCCCCATAGCTCCTCATGAACCTCTCACATTGGATCCGTCCGGTGTTGAAGTTAATCAAAAGTTTTATTGCTCCATGATTGGTTCGTTGATGTATTTAACTACAAGTCGGCCAGATATCATGTTTTCTGTTTGCTCGTGTGCTCGATATCAGTCTGCTCCCAAAGTATCCCATGAATCCGTGGTCAAGAGAATCTTTCGGTATCTTAAGGGTCATGTTAACCTTGGCCTGTGGTATCCATCTGATTCTGAATTTAATTTTTATGCTTATGGTGGATGCAGTTTAGACAAGAAATCCACATATGGTGGATGTCAGTTTTTGGGGGAAAGGTTAGTGTCGTGGCAATGCAAGAAACAAACAAATATGTCCACGTCAACTACTGAAGCAGAATACACAGCTGCTTCGAGCTGTTGTTCACAGGTTATTTAGATTCAACATCAACTTATGGACTTTGGAATCAACTTCTTGGAGACCCCAATTTACTGTGACAATGAAGTTGTGCTGGGCATAGTAAAGAATCCAATTCAGCATTCAAAAACAAAGCATATTGCAATCAGGTTACACTTTATTCGCGATTGTTTTGATAATGGTCTGATTAAGGTGGTCCACGTTGATACCTTAAAGCAAAAAGCCAATTTTTTTACAAAAGCCTTTTCAACTGATCGGATTAACTTTTTGATAGAAATGTTGGGGATGATATATTTTTGAGTATATTGGTTTGTTTAAAAAAAGGAGGGGTTGATTTTGATTGAAAGACCATTTTTTGTTCCTTAAAAGATTTTCTTTTAGTATTAAAATTGTGTTAAATTTGTGTGTTATGTGTTGTGATTATGATAGGTTTAGACTTTGCTTTAGCATAAATAAATTGCATCACAATTTTAGAGGGAGGATAAAAGAAAAACAAATATGTTGGAAGTGAAATAAGATGCATTTGTGCTAAATGATGTTACTGATTGACTTGCAAATAGGAAATGATAGTATATTTGTGTACTGAGCTTACGCATGAATTGGATATGATGGTGACATCGGTTACAATTATTGATATGTCGGTAGGCTTTGCATGTATAAATTAGGCGATATTTGTGTGATTAACTAAATTGCAATCTTTATGTTTTACCCACATCGAATATCGGTACTTTCATCATTCGAATGCAAAGTGAACCTAATCATACCATGAGACCAGGATCTTGATGAGTTCTTAGCACAATTTGTTTGGTCTATTGACTATATCCATAAAATATATGATTTAGAGTTAAACACCTTCATACAGCTGATGGTTCTGGTGAAAATCTCGGATGGAAACCAGGAAGTCAGTTTGTTTCGCCCTTTGAATCATTCGTGATTTTAATTGACATATCCAATATCTCATGGATATCCGCATACCCGAATCAATCAGATTCACAACATATTCATTCTCGATTCTTCATATGTACTCTCCACATCTTATATGAATCAATATGATTCCATGCTCACTATCTTAGAAACAAAGACTATGAATCAAAATGATTCTGAATCAATATGATTCCAATCAAATCCACTTGGATTATTGTCCGAAATATTTTGTCCGAAATCTAGTTTTTGTCCGAAATCGTTTTCGGTCAAAATCTTGTATGCTATATATTTTGGATATTTCGATCGAAAACATTTCACCTCCATTCTCTGTTTCCGATTGAACGTTCAACGATGTAACCTTTCTGATTTTCATATTTTTTCTTATTTATTTTATGCCGTGCAATAAAAGACGATTCCGATTCCAATTTTACATTCATTGTTTCATGTGCAATAACAAACATACACGCGTTTATTATATTACAATATTAACTAAAACAATCTTGCAGACCCCGAGGACCAAACTTGACCAAAACTCAAAACAACATCAAGACTACAAAACTACAGGGACCATTCTTGTAAATATCAAAAAGTGCACAAGCACGGTCGTGCTTAGTCCTAAGCACGGTCGCGCTTAAGCCATGACCACGGTCGTGCTTATCATTAAGCACGGTCGCGCCTCTTTTATAGTTTGACTCTGAAAAGGTCAAACCGACGCAAATCTTGTCCAAAAATAGATTTTAAACGAGTTTTAGAAACCGCGGGACTTGTAGAAGAAGTTACTCGACCAGTTGCGACGCATACCCGACCAAATACACATGCAATCGTCCAAATACTCGCAAATTCTAAACCAACTTCTTTTTAAAACGAATCAAGTAATTGGGGCAAGAAATCAAACGAATTAAGTAATCAAATACCTACCCGCGACCTATATAAGCTTCCTTAAACCCTAAATCCGTCATTACATCGTCTCTATCTCGTCTGTCGATCAAGAAAAGCCGCGATCCTCCTTCCGTAGCCGTCTGCACTTGTTGCCCATTCAGAACAGGTTAGTATTAGTCCAATAGATTCGTCTCTTCACGTAAATCAAAAGCCCTAACCTAATTCGGATTCATAATACACGATTGTACCGAATTAAAATCTAAGTTTTGTTTTTAACAAAGTTTTAATCGAACTACACCATAAACGCGATATAAGTCCAATCAAACTATGTGGTTAGATTCGTAATCAACCACTTAGTAAAAGCCCCATGAATCCAACAGCTTTTAATATAAGAACAATCGAAATTGCTTTTGGAATTGATCAGACACGGTCGCGCTAACCTATGAGCGCGGTCGTGTCTGACCAAGCACAATCGTGCCCCGAGAATGGCCCGGTCGTGCCTGTCGACCAAACAAGGTCCTGACCTAAACAAACCCAAGACGCGGTCGTGCCGGATACGAGCACGGTCGTGCTCTATGTTACAGACACTTTTGTAGCCTCCTGACTCAACCACGGGCGCGCTTCAGACCCCACGATCACGCCCGGCAACGAGCGCGGTCGTGCCCTGCATGAGCGCGGTCGTGCTCAGTCTTAAAACAAAATCTTTTAAACAGTTTAATATATATTTTATCCTTCAATCAGTCTAAAGTTACAAATAATTATTTTATAAAATATCCAGAACCGAGTGTTGTTTATCAAAGATCGATTATTTAATCTTTCTTTAAATTTAAATCAATAAAATACTACAAGTTTATATAATTATTTTATAAACAACAATATATTCCATACGTTTTGTCTTTAACAAATATTATTTATTTAAACTTATAATTAAATAAATATATATATAAATGCTATCTAGTGAACATTCTAAACAAATGGTGTATTTTATTTAAACAAACCTTAAACTTAATCCACTTCCAACACCGAATAACGCAACTCAATAATACGTAATCATATATTGTTCAATAGGTCGAACCTAGCAATCTACAACACACCGCTGTTTTCCATTTGCTTGTGCAATCTACACTCTGCATAACACGTGAGTTACATAGCCCCTCTTTTACTCTATTTTACAAACTTTTGGGGTGGAACATGCGTTCTATTTACATGTTTTCAATTATACACATATACAGTTCCATCCTATGCATATACAATTTTGCGCTTTGTGCTTGAGTACTAGGTGTGTAGACCAATTATTATGCTCTTCATGTACAATCATTAACTATCAGCCGACAGTAAACAGTGGTAGATCTACTGAGTCTGACAAACCCACCCAGGTAGGGTGACTGTTACTGACAACACAAATTTTGAGTGCAAGTTACAAAGGTTTGATTGTATAGGTCACCCGATAGTTTCTCTCCATAATTGCCTTAATTGTCATGTTGTATCGAACTGTATGCACACAACATGTATTTTGCTATCACACAATAAAACCTATGTATTCTCACCAACTTTTTAGTTGACTCTATTTTAACCATGTTTCAGGTACCAATGTTTGAAGTAATCAAGATATGCTACACATAGGATTTTTGGACCTAGAATTCAATTAAACCAGTTTATTCTATGTAATTTACATTTTTGTTTTGTGGATTGGTTGTGTTTTGATTAAACTTGTTGAATGCAATGAAAACAATTATTTAATATTCAAACTTTAGCAAACCATGAGCAATGAACAGTCTGCACGCTTCACGCCCCGACGTTTCCGCCGTCGGTTGGGGTGTGACAAACGATTTTCACGAGTCCAAAGTTTTCGAGCGAAATCCCGTGTTTGTGACGTCATCGAGTTTCTCTCGTGTTTTCGATCATCAAGGTATGTTTTCGAGCGAAATCCCGTGTTTGTGACGTCATCAACTTAAATAAACAATATCCCTACCCATATCCTAAACCACATATCCTTCATGCCTGCTTCCATGTCATCATCAACATAACTTGAATCAGATTCTTAGACTTTGGTCTATAAAATTTTCTTTTACACCCGTTAAGGTTTTTAGACTTTGTTTAATTGTTAAAGGACACGTGCAATCTGGAAGAGTGACACATGTATTCTGGGCTTTCTGTCTAGGAAAGTATTTCATATAAATCCCAATCAACCGAGGGATCCGTATACTTTCCTGGGAATTCCCGGGATGAGTGTTTACTTATAGGCTAAAGCACGTCTCCTTGATAATTATCTGAGTTTAAATTAACCTTAATATGTCATAGTACTCGAGTGATTATGTCACTATTTGAGTACAATCCAAACTATGAACTACTTATATCTATTTGTCCTTTTATTTAATCCAAGAAATTCTCACAACTCTTATTGTGTCTAAATCTGTAGAATGCCTCCCCGTCGTGACAACAGCAACAACAGCAATAACACTGACCTGGCTGCTCTACTCACACAGCTGGTGAATCAAATTACCCAAGCCAACAACAACACTAATGGTCATGCCAGTGGGAGTGCTAACACTGGAGGTGGTGGTGGTGCCAACCCGCCACAATGCACCTTCAAACACTTCAACTCCTGTAATCCCCTCAAATTCTATGGCAACGAAGGAGCCACGGGACTCCTTCAATGGTTTGAAAGCATTGAGAGCACTTTCCTCAATAGCGACTGTCCCGACAACCTCCGTGTTCGTCATGCTACTAGTGTCTTTCAAAAAAGGGCGCTTACTTGGTGGAATGGTGAGAAAAGGACTAGGGGAGTGGATGTAGCAATGGCACTGCCGTGGGATGAGTTGAAGAGGATCACGACTGAGGAATTCTGTCCTCGAAATGAGATGAAGAAGCTGGAAGCAGAATTTTGGGATCTTGCTCAAGATAGTGGTGAAAGCTTAGCATACACCACCCGTTTCCACGAGCTGAGTCTACTTGTGCCACACATGGTTACACCTCTGTCTAGGTGTATTGAAAAGTACATTGGTGGTCTACCTAGAAAATTCAAGATACTGTGGTAGGAGGAAATCCTGCTACTCTGGAGGATGCTATCCGCTTGTCAGCCACACTAACTGACAACCATGTTAAGGCGGGTACACTTACAAGAAAGGGTGCCAAGAAAGTTTCTGACACAACAACACCTCCCGCTCATGTCAAAGAAGTCCAAACTGAACCATACCGCAACACTAGGAAGAGAAAGGTCAAGAACTGTGCTGTAATCACTCCGACTGCTCCAGTGAATCAAGTTGCACCAGTGGCTCAAAACCTAGCAAAGAAACCCTATGGGGGCAGCCACCCACTTTGCAACACCTGCAACTATCATCACCCTTCAGGCATACCTTGTCGTCTTTGCAACCACTGCGGGAAACATGGCCACACAGCTAATATTTGTCGAGCCAAGGCACTTGCCAACCAAACCAACCCAGCAAATCAAGCCAATAATCAAGCAACTAACCAAGCCATCCCAGCCATTGCAAATGGACGTGCTTGCTTCGAATGTGGCAACCCGAACCACTTCCGTAACCAGTGCCCAAGACTGGTCAATGTTAACCAAGGCGGAGCTCGTGGGCGTGCTTTCAACATCAACGCCAATGAGGCTCAGGCCAACACTGATGTGGTTAACGGTACGTTCCTTATGAATAATCGTTATGCTTCTATACTATTTGATACCAGAGCCGATAAAATTTTTGTGTCACTAGACTTCGAACCGTTACTTGCAAAAACCCGGTCTAAACTAGAGAAAACCTTTACCGTTGAGGTAGCTGATGGTAACACCGTTACAATTGACACCATCATTTATGATTGCTCCCTAGAACTAAATAAACACACTTTTCCAATCAACCTCGTACCAATGCCATTAGGGAGTTTTGACGTCATCATAGGTATGGACTGGTTGTCAAAGCACCATGCCGAAGTCATGTGCTTTGAAAAATCCATCCGTATACCACTCCCATCCGGTGAAACGTTGACGGTCTTTGGTGAGAAACCTTGCAAAGGACTCAAACTAATGTCATGCATTACCGTCCAAAAGTATATACGAAAGAAGTGCATGGTTTTCCTAGCCCATGTTATCCAAAAGGAAAACAAAAAGAGGAGTGTACAAGACATCCCCATCGTTCGGGATTTTCCCGAAGTCTTTCCTGATGACTTGCCCGGTCTTCCACCTGTTCGGCAAGTGGAATTTCGCATCGATCTTGTACCTGGAGCAAACCCGGTGGCTAAAGCTCCATACCGGCTTGCACCTTCCGAGATGCAAGAACTTGCAAGCCAACTTCAAGAACTCGCCGACAAAGGGTTCATACGCCCGAGTCATTCACCGTGGGGTGCGCCGGTCTTATTTGTTAAAAAGAAGGACGGTTCATTCCGCATGTGTATTGACTATCGAGAACTCAACAAGCTTACAATCAAAAACCGCTACCCTTTACCTAGGATTGACGATCTCTTCGATCAACTCCAAGGTTCTACCTACTTCTCGAAGATTGATCTTCGATCTGGTTATCATCAACTCCGTGTGCAAGAGGAGGATATTCCCAAGACCGCCTTTCGAACGAGATATGGTCACTATGAGTTCATGGTTATGCCTTTTGGGCTAACCAATGCACCTGCTGTCTTCATGGACCTCATGAATCGCATGTGCAAACCATACCTTGATAAATTTGTTATCGTGTTCATTGATGACATCTTGATCTATTCAAGGACTAAGGAAGATCATGAACAACACCTTAGGTTGATTTTGGATCTCTTGAAAACCGAACAGCTATACGCCAAGTTCTCCAAGTGTGATTTTTGGCTAAAAGAAGTGCAATTTTTGGGTCACATTGTCAATGAAAAGGGAATTCATGTTGACCCCACCAAAATTGAAGCTGTTAAGAATTGGAAAGCTCCTAAAACCCCTACCGATGTTCGTTCGTTTCTTGGCTTAGCAGGTTACTATCGAAGATTCATCTCTAGTTTCTCCAAGATCGCTGTTCCCCTCACTGCCTTAACCCAAAAAGGTAAACCTTATGAGTGGGGACCGAAACAAGAAGAAGCCTTTCAAATTCTCAAGCAAAAGTTGTGCAATGCTCCTATCCTCACCCTTCCTGAAGGTGAAGATGATCTAGTTGTTTACTGTGATGCTTCAAACCAAGGTCTTGGTTGCGTTCTCATGCAACGAGGCAAGGTGATCGCTTATGCATCAAGACAACTCAAAATCCATGAGAAGAATTATACGACGCATGATCTGGAGTTGGGTGCTGTCATATTTGCGTTGAAGATTTGGAGACATTATCTCTATGGCACGAAATGTGTGGTGTTCACCGACCACAAAAGCCTCCAACATATCTTCAACCAAAAGGAACTCAACATGAGACAACGACGTTGGGTTGAACTCCTCAACGATTACGATTGCGAAATTCGTTATCATCCCGGCAAGGCTAATGTTGTAGCCGATGCACTAAGCCGCAAGGAACATGTCATGCTTCAAAGTGTCAAGATCCATTCCGATATACAAGTTCGTATTCTAGAAGCTCAACATGTCTCGGTTACCGAGGGCAATATGTATATGGAAATGTCTTATGGTGCTGAATTCCAATTAGAGACTAAAACCAATGGCTTGCTTTATTTTCTAAATCGTCTTTGGGTTCCCGATCGTGACGATCTCCAAGCATTCATCATGACCGAAGCACACAAGTCTCGATATTCTATCCATCCTGGTGCGGATAAAATGTACCAAAATCTTCGTCCACAATATTGGTGGCCTGGTATGAAGAAAGACATTGCTTTGTTCGTAGCAAAATGTCTCACATGTTCTAAAGTCAAAGCTGAGCATCAACGTCCTTCTGGTTTACTTGAACAACCGGAAATCCCCGTGTGGAAATGGGAGAATCTAGCTATGGATTTCATCACTAAACTCCCTCGCACTTCGAGCGGTTATGACAGCATCTGGGTGATCATTGACCGTCTCACTAAGTCCGCACACTTCTTGCCTATCCGTGAAGACTATAAGGTTGAGAAATTGGCCCGAATTTACATTGACGAGATCGTGAGTCGTCACGGTGTTCCTTTGAACATAATCTCCGATAGAGATGCTCGTTTCACTTCTCGGTTTTGGCAATCTCTTCAAAAGGCACTTGGTACACGACTGGATTTGAGCACGGCCTACCATCCCCAAACTGATGGTCAGACCGAGCGAACAATCCAAACCCTGGAAGACATGCTGAGAGCCTGTGTCATCGACTTTGGTGGTAATTGGGATTCACATTTGACACTTATTGAATTTTCCTACAACAATAGTTACCACACCAGCATCGACATGGCTCCGTTTGAAGCTCTCTACGGTCGTAAGTGTCGTTCTCCCATCTGTTGGAACGAGATTGGTGAAGCACAAATCACCGGTCCCGAGTTAATTCAAGAAACCTCCGACAATATTATTCAAATCCGTGACAACATTCGAGTTGCGAGGAGTCGGCAAAAGAGCTATGCCGACAAACGACGCAAACCCTTGGAATTCCAAGTTGGTGATCTTGTACTTCTAAAGGTGTCTCCTTGGAAGGGGGTGATCCGTTTTGGGAAGAAAGGCAAGCTAGCACCTCGCTATGTGGGTCCATTCAAGATCCTTGAAAGGATTGGGAAAGTGGCTTACAAGCTCGAGTTACCTCCATCACTTGGCAACGTACATCCGACATTCCACGTATCCAACCTCAAGAAGTGTCTTGCTGATGAAAACCTTCATATACCTATTGACGATGTGCACATTGATGAGACGATGCACTTCGTTGAAAAACCAGTCGAGATTATGGATCGTGAGATAAAACAACTCAAGCGCAGCCGTATTCCTATTGTCAAGGTTCGTTGGGAATCTAAACGAGGACCCGAGTTTACTTGGGAACGAGAAGACCAAATGAAGCTCAAGTACCCACATCTTTTTGCTGAAGCAGTAGCCTCAACTAGTTGAATTTCGGGACGAAATTCCCTCAACATGGGGATACTGTAACCTTTCTGATTTTCATATTTTTTCTTATTTATTTTATGCCGTGCAATAAAAGACGATTCCGATTCCAATTTTACATTCATTGTTTCATGTGCAATAACAAACATACACGCGTTTATTATATTACAATATTAACTAAAACAATCTTGCAGACCCCGAGGACCAAACTTGACCAAAACTCAAAACAACATCAAGACTACAAAACTACAGGGACCATTCTTGTAAATATCAAAAAGTGCACAAGCACGGTCGTGCTTAGTCCTAAGCACGGTCGCGCTTAAGCCATGACCACGGTCGTGCTTATCATTAAGCACGGTCGCGCCTCTTTTACAGTTTGACTCTGAAAAGGTCAAACTGACGCAAATCTTGTCCAAAATTAGATTTTAAACGAGTTTTAGAAACCGCGGGACTTGTAGAAGAAGTTACTCGACCAGTTGCGACGCATACCCGACCAAATACACATGCAATCGTCCAAATACTCGCAAATTCTAAACCGACTTCTTTTTAAAACGAATCAAGTAATTGGGGCAAGAAATCAAACGAATTAAGTAATCAAATACCTACCCGCGACCTATATAAGCTTCCTTAAACCCTAAATCCGTCATTACATCGTCTCTATCTCGTCTGTCGATCAAGAAAAGCCGCGATCCTCCTTCCGTAGCCGTCTGCACTTGTTGCCCATTCAGAACAGGTTAGTATTAGTCCAATAGATTCGTCTCTTCACGTAAATCAAAAGCCCTAACCTAATTCGGATTCATAATACACGATTGTACCGAATTAAAATCTAAGTTTTGTTTTTAACAAAGTTTTAATCAAACTACACCATAAACGCGATATAAGTCCAATCAAACTATGTGGTTAGATTCGTAATCAGCCACTTAGTAAAAGCCCCATGAATCCAACAGCTTTTAATATAAGAACAATCGAAATTGCTTTTGGAATTGATCAGACATGGTCGCGCTAACCTATGAGCGCGGTCGTGTCTGACCAAGCACAATCGTGCCCCGAGAATGGCCCGGTCGTGCCTGTCGACCAAACAAGGTCCTGACCTAAACAAACCCAAGACGCGGTCGTGCCGGATACGAGCACGGTCGTGCTCTATGTTACAGACCCTTTTGTAGCCTCTTGACTTAACCACGGGCGCGCTTCAGACCCCACGATCACGCCCGGTAACGAGCGCGGTCGTGCCCTGCATGAGCGCGGTCGTGCTCAGTCTTAAAACAGAATCTTTTAAACATTTTAATATATATTTTATCCCTCAATTAGTCTAAAGTTACAAATAATTATTTTATAAAATATCCAGAACCGAGTGTTGTTTATCAAAGATCGATTGTTTAATCTTTCTTTAAATTTAAATCAATAAAATACTACAAGTTTATATAATTATTTTATAAACAACAATATATTCCATACGTTTTGTCTTTAACAAATATTATTTATTTAAACTTATAATTAAATAAATATATATATAAATGCTATCTAGTGAACATTCTAAACAAATGGTGTATTTTATTTAAACAAACCTTAAACTTAATCCACTTCCAACACCGAATAACGCAACTCAATAATATGTAATCATATATTGTTCAATAGGTCGAACCTAGCAATCTACAACACACCGCTGTTTCCCATTTGCTTGTGCAATCTACACTCTGCATAACACGTGAGTTACATAGCCCCTCTTTTACTCTATTTTACAAACTTTTGGGGTGGAACATGTGTTCTATTTACATGTTTTCTATTATACACATATACAGTTCCATCCTATGCATATACAATTTTGCGCTTTGTGCTTGAGTACTAGGTGTGTAGACCAATTATTATGCTCTTCATGTACAATCATTAACTATCAGCCGACAGTAAACAGTGGTAGATCTACTGAGTCTGACAAACCCACCCAGGTAGGGTGACTGTTACTGACAACACAAATTTTGAGTGCAAGTTACAAAGGTTTGATTGTATAGGTCACCCGATAGTTTCTCTCCATAATTGCCTTAATTGTCATGTTGTATCGAACTGTATGCACACAACACGTATTTTGCTATCACACAATAAAACCTATGTATTCTCACCAACTTTTTAGTTGACTCTGTTTTAACCATGTTTCAGGTACCAATGTTTGAAGTAATCAAGATATGCTACACATAGGATTTTTGGACCTAGAATTCAATTAAACCAGTTTATTCTATGTAATTTATATTTTTGTTTTGTGGATTGGTTGTGTTTTGATTAAACTTGTTGAATGCAATGAAAACAATTATTTAATATTCAAACTTTAGCAAACCATGAGCAATGAACAGTCTGCACGCTTCACGCCCCGACGTTTCCGCCGTCGGTTGGGGTGTGACAAACGATTTTCACGAGTCCAAAGTTTTCGAGCGAAATCCCGTGTTTGTGACGTCATCGAGTTTCTCTCGTGTTTTCGATCATCAAGGTATGTTTTCACGACTCGTAGAGGTATCTAGGGTAGATCCATGTGTAACATTCCTGATTTTTAGTATTCATATTTCAATCCAATGTAATGCAATTTCGAATTCAATACTCGTGCACTGTCTCATTATTTTCTCGCCGTAAATTAAATGCAATGATTCTATACAAATTCACAAATTTTACTCGGTTATATACATTTAAACACTATACAAGAAACTATTTTATTCAAACTTATCAAATCTGAAAAGTCAAGGACTAAAGTTGAAAAATGTCAAGAAACCCTAGTCTAGCACGGTCGTGCTTCGTCCTAGCACTGTCGCGCGACCTGCTTTGGAACGATCGCGCCCGGTGCCTAGGCACGGTCGTGCCATATTTAGGCACGGTCGCGCCTGTGTAACAGCTGAAATGTAACATCACAAAATAAATGAGGATTTTAAATAACGGGTTGAACCGGGACGAACGGGATAAAAGAACGAGGCGTAACGGGCCGGGCCGGTTGGGCCGGCAAACTTGAAGGAAGGGGGGGTTTCCTCCCTTTAAATAGCCAACACACACACCATTTCTCTCATTTGCAAGAATCTAGAGAGAGAAACCGTAGAGAGAGAAAGTTGGCGGATCGACCCGAGATTGAAGGAGCTTGTTGCTACTGAGCTCGTGAGCAAAACCTCCGGATCAGAATCTCGAAATCAGGTAACACCCGAACCAAATCTGAGTTTTTGTTCGTTTTTTGGGTTTTCGGGTATTTTCGGGAAAATGACGGGTTTTTATAAACCAAATGAGGAAAGGGTTATAAATCTGGAATCACGAAGGGAAAATACACGTTTTGAATGTAAAAAGTCCGGATCTTGACCAGGTCGGACCTGCATTGCGAAAGTTAGGGTTTTTTCACGGGGAAGATAGCTGAGTTCTGCAGGTATCGAAACTAGAGTTTCGAGCGGCCTGCAGGTGTCGAAACTAGAAGTTTCGAGCGGCCTGCAGGTGTCGAAACTAGAAGTTTCGATGGGCCTGCACCTGTCGAAACTAAGTAGTTTCGATAGGTCTGCATCAGTAAGTGAAGTCAGTGTATTCACCTGTAACAGAACGAGTAAACCGTTAGAGTCGGGATTTAGGTCTGATGTGTATTTAATTAATCAATTCAGATCGGAAGTGACGTTGTTGGACCTTTGTTTAGGACAACCGAGACTAGCTTATAAGGTGAGTTCTAGAGCCCTCTTTTAAATGTTTTGTTAATGTTTTTGGGCTGGTGTGCATACTTACGAAATGATTAACGAAATGATGTTTAACGAAATGATGTTTAAAGAAATGATGTTTAACGAAATGATGTTTTAACGAAATGATGTTTAACGAAAGGAAAGGTTTTGAAATGTTGAAACGATGTTTACGAAAGGAAAGGTTTTGAAATGTTTTTGCCAAAAAGGGTTACGAATGCTTTATGAACGGTTTAATTGAGGAAATGTTTAATGAGAAGAGAAAGAGGTAAAGGTTTTAAAGAAGTCATTACAAATCTAATCTGTCGAATGAATGGAATTGACGAATGAAGTCTGGGAATGAGATTCCCAGCCTTGTGGTAGATTATGGACAGCGAGCCATAGTTGCCACAAGAACAACAGGGGCATGTCTTTGTGGCATGCCAATGGTTATGATGTTGTACAACTGGTAAAAGGGAGTAACGACGGTTACTCAGGGGTTAACGTGACCCCATATAAGGTTAAATTATGATCCGACGATGTTATGGCTGAGAGTCATAACCGTCGATGGAAGTTGTCGGTTTATGGACATGAGAGCCATAAGGGCAACTGAATGGGTATTGTCGGTCCTCGCGCAGTTAGCCTTGGGGGCAATACCAAAAGGGAATTGACGGAATGTATGGTATTGTCGGTCTTCGTGCAGTTAAGCCTTAGGGGCAATACCATAAGGGAATTGACGGAATGTATGGTATTGTCGGTCTTCGTGCAGTTAAGCCTTAGGGGCAATACCATACTAAATGACGGAACGAAGGGTAACACAGATTTAGATAATAATGTATGACTTAAATGAATGTTAAAAGTTTTAATGAACGATCCGTTTAACGGTGTTTATGATTATGATGTTGATGATGATATGGGTACGAAACTTTTTTTTTAAGATGTTAAATTATTACCTGCTTTTGTGAAAGGTTTTTACTAAATGAATGATACGTTTTTGGCAAATGTTGATGTTAAAGTTTTTATGAAATGCTAGAACTCACCAGCGTAGCTGACCTTTTTAGTATGCACATTCAGGTTAAGGCAGGTATGGACGATGGACGGTGATGCTTGGCAAGCGAGAAGAGTTACCCGGTCGATTATGAAGACTGGCATCCCGTTATGAGTTGTTTATGTTAAGTTTATGTAATTGACAATGTACGCTTCCGCATGTATGAACAAGTTTTTAGTTATGTTGAATGAATGATTCCGCTGCATTATTTGATACTCATGTTTAAGAACTGTTTGTGAATGAGTAAATCCAACGAGTGAGGCCTCCCGGGTTTGGGGCCTTACAAGTTGGTATCAGAGCAATAGTTTGAGAGATTCGGACACCCCTAATGTCTGAACTTAAACTTTGAATGGGACCGAAAGCGGATGCCAGTACGGGTAACTCGAGCCACAGCATCAGGTATGAAAAGTAGAGTATGTGTATGTAGTATGCCTTAGGAAGAGTTAGGAAAGGACTTGTGTTCTGATGGAATCACAAAGGTGGTCAAATAGAAATCGAAAGGTAGTGTAATGGTTAATTACAGATGGCCAGTGTATATTAACATCTTACAGTATTTATTGAATTTTATTTGTTAACTAGCGTGATGACATTAGATTCCTTGTCTTTTAAGAACGAAATGGAGGGAAGAATAGGCGGAAGGCGTGGTGAGGGTCGTACCGGATGACACGGTAGGATTCCCGCCCACCAAGTTTATAGTGAAAAGGCCAGAGTTCTTGCGGAACCGGAAGGTAGTGTGCATGAGACCGTACGAGTGTGATGCGAAATGTCCTCCGTTGTGTTGACTTAGAGCGAAAGTGGTAAGAGGTGTCGATGAGAATGCCGGGACAAAATCTCAACTTTGAAGGGACGCGAGTATTAGAAAGTGTTATAAGAGGAACTAGAATGCTCGAGTAAGGTAAATTGGTAATTTCGTTTGGATCCGCGAAATTGTGAATTTACAGGTGCACGTGCATGATGGTGAATCTTATGGTATTGATTAATGCTTACGTATCAGAGTTGATCCAATTACTCAACCACGACTACGAGATGTTAGTCACCCGAGTAACGATTAAGGAGATTGATGAACATCATTAGTAATGGTAATGATGTCAAAGATGGTGTACCTTACAACGGTGAATGATGTCAGCAAGTACGAGCCACAGACAAGATGAGGAGGAATGAAACTTCGGTTTACCTAAGTCAGACGAGCATACGTATGAAGGATGCCAAGGAGCTAGGATGGGCTACGCTTAGCGCAAACACGTTCTGATGAATAAGAATCGGTCTACTGTTGAAGTATGCATGAGCATGAAAGAAATAACCACACTAGTGTATGTCCAAAGAATATATGAGTGCACGAATGCACAAAGTGCATCTTTCCATGTAGAAGACAGTCCAAGACAACTAATAAGGGTATCTGCTGAAATGAGAAAATAGATATACCAACAACAACAAGAGACGGAAACCGCGATGTTAATTAGGGCGTGCAGACTAAACCAAACCAAACCAAACCAGATCCGACCCAAGGATTGTTTGTCTAGAATGAATGTGAAGGACAAGTTTTGACTAACAATGTGAAGCAAGGCATGGGCACTAAGAAGAAATTCAAGGCGACTCAGAGAACGCTCTACTATGTCTAAGTCTAATCAATAGCTGCGAGTGTTACTAGAATTGGAAAGCCGTTGAGGGACCCACTGAAACTAGAAAGGAAATGAAAGTACAAGTGTCACCGTACGTGTCATCTATCCATAGTAAGACCAACGAATGTGACTTTAGAAGAAATGTATGCAGAAAAGGCTAACGGAAACGAGTAGCTAGAGAATATATATTGTCGGTCAGATGGGATGCCAATCCCTAAGACCATCCAGTGATATGTAGGAATAAGGGTGTTCAATGAACCAACGATGTGAAATGTAAAACCTGACAAGTACGTTTGAAAGAAAGACTAGAAGGAGATTGTGTATGAAGATATGAATGAAAAGTTCGAGTGACTAGTGTGCCATCTGAATGAATACCTTCCCGACAAGTTGAGTGTGATAAGGGATACCTCATATGTTTGGGGGATACCCGATACGGTTCCAACGGGAATGAAGCGATACGGTTCCTACGGGGATGAAGCGATACGGTTCCTACGAGGACGAAGCGATACGGTTCCTATGGGGACGAAGCGATACGGTTCCTACGGGGATGAAGCGATACGGTTCCTACGGGAACGAAGCGATACGGTTCCTACGGGAACGAAGCGATAAGGTTCCTTCTGGAATGAAGCATATGGTTCCTTAGGGAACGAGACGATGTGGTTCCTTCGGGAATGAGATGGTACGGTACCTTAGGAAACTTGATAGTAGGAATCATTCAGGAACGGGATATTATGATTCATTCGAGAACGACATGGTATGGTCCTTCAAGGACGAATGCACCATGGACAGCTTATGAGGTATACACAATGATCCAAATAGTTGAGAGACGATCGATAGGAACCGTCCAGATGGAAAGGTGGATAACCTGAACGAGGAGTTGAAATTATGGCCAAGGAGTCTTCTGTGGACGACTCCGAGTTTGATAAGACATTTCACATAGAATGACGATATAAGAACCCTAACGGTTAGATGTGAAAGACCGACTAGGGATGTACGATGCTGAAAAAGATAACGTCTATCAAGAACGAGAGAGGTATAGTCAAGACTACACAAGGATCTGTCAACGGGAGAGTGATTGCATATACGTCGCGGCAGTTGAAAGTTCACGAAGTCAATTATCCGACTCATGATTTGGAACTTACTGCTGTCGTATTTGCATTGAAAATATGGAGGCACTACCTCTATGGGGTGAAGTTTACTATTTACTCCGACCACAAAAGTTTGAAATACTTCTTCGAACAAAGAGAGCTTAATATGAGGTAGAGACGATGGTTGGAACTTCTGAAAGATTATGACTGTGAAATCATATACCACCCTGGAAAGGCAAACGTGGTGGCTGACGCTCTAAGCCGAAAGGATGTGCCTACTCCTATTAGAGTGAAGGCTTGCCAGTTGGTGGTAACTTCAGATGTGATGAGAGAAATTGAAAAGGCTCAAGATGAGGCACTTAAAGAGGAAAACATAAAGAAGGAAAGGATGGTTGGCCAACAGGACAAGTTGGAATATAACACCCTTGGTGTTAGGACACGTTTTGGGCGGATATGGATACCTATGGGTGGCGAGCTTAGGACCAAAATCTTGGATGAGGCTCATAAGTCTCGTTACTCTATCCATCCCGGTACCAATAAAATGTACCAAGATCTGAGGAGGGAATACTGGTGGCCTGGAATGAAATGTGACGTGACGAAGTATGTAAGCAAGTGCTTGACTTGCTCGCAAGTAAAGGCCGAGCACCAGAAACCGTATGGAAAGATTCAACCACTTGATATACCGGAATGGAAGTGGGAACACATTACCATGGACTTCATAACTAAGCTACCTCGCACAGCTAAAGGTCATGACACCATTTGGGTAATTGTGGACCGTTTAACGAAGAGTGCTCATTTCCTACCTATTCGCGAGACGTTCTCGTCGGAAAGGTTAGCGGAAGTGTTTATTAATGAAATAATAGCACGGCATGGGATGCCATAGACGATCGTATCTGACCGGGACACACGATTCACATCGAAGTTCTGGAAAAGATTTCACGAGGCGATGGGCACGAGGCTTAATATCAGCACAGCATTCCACCCGCAAACGGATGGTCAGTCCGAAAGGACCATTCAGACATTGGAGGATATGCTTCGTGCTTGTATTATCGACTTCGGTGGCAGTTGGGACAGCCATCTGCCGTTAGCTGAATTCTCCTACAACAACAGTTATCACACGACGATAGGTATGCCGCCTTATGAAATGTTGTATGGGAGAAGATGCAGGACCCCGGTTTGTTGGGGTGAGATTGGACAGAAGGAATTGGGAAGTCTCGAAGTCGTTAAATAAACATCGGAAAGGTTTGATCAGATCAAAGCACGCATGAAGGCCGCCCAAGATCGTCAGAAATCCTATGCGGATAAACGACGAAGGCCTATTGAGTTTAATGTTGGGGATAGAGTAATGTTGAAAATGTCGCCTTGGAAGGGAATCATACGATTCAGAAAGAGAGGAAAGTTAAGTCCGAGGTTTATCGGACCATTCAGGATTATGGCACGGGTTGGTGAAGTCGCATATCGGTTGGAATTGCCTGATGAGTTAAGTGGGATTCATCCTACCTTCCATGTATCACACTTGCGAAAGTGTTTGGCGGATGAATCGGCTCACGTACCACTTACGGACATCGAGGTCGACAACAGCCTTAACTACATCGAAGAACCTGTGGCCATCCTAGACAGGAAAGAGAAACGTTTACGTAACAAAGTTATCCAGTTGGTTAAAGTCCAGTGGAAGCACCGGAAGGGATCGGAAGCTACATGGGAAACGGAGACGGAAATGAAGGAGTCGTACCCTCAACTGTTTGACTTATGATAGGTTTCGGGGACGAAACCTATTGTAAGGGGGGTAGACTTGTAACATCCCAAAATAAATGAGGATTTTAAATAACGGGTTGAACCGGGACGAACGGGATAAAAGAACGAGGCGTAACGGGCCGGGCCGGTTGGGCCGGCAAACTTGAAGGAAGGGGGGGTTTCCTCCCTTTAAATAGCCAACACACACACCATTTCTCTCATTTGCAAGAATCTAGAGAGAGAAACCGTAGAGAGAGAAAGTTGGCGGATCGACCCGAGATTGAAGGAGCTTGTTGCTACTGAGCTCGTGAGCAAAACCTCCGGATCAGAATCTCGAAATCAGGTAACACCCGAACCAAATCTGAGTTTTTGTTCGTTTTTTGGGTTTTCGGGTATTTTCGGGAAAATGACGGGTTTTTATAAACCAAATGAGGAAAGGGTTATAAATCTGGAATCACGAAGGGAAAATACACGTTTTGAATGTAAAAAGTCCGGATCTTGACCAGGTCGGACCTGCATTACGAAAGTTAGGGTTTTTTCACGGGGAAGATAGCTGAGTTCTGCAGGTGTCGAAACTAGAAGTTTCGATAGGTCTGCATCAGTAGGTCGAAACTAGAGTTTCGAGCGGCCTGCAGGTCGAAACTAGAAGTTTCGATAGGTCTGCATCAGTAGGTCGAAACTAGAAGTTTCGATAGGTCTGCATCAGTAGGTCGAAACTAGAAGTTTCTATAGGTCTGCATCAGTAGGTCGAAACTAGAAGTTTCGATAGGTCGAAACTAGAGTTTCGAGCGGCCTGCAGGTGTCGAAACTAGAAGTTTCGAGAGGCCTGCAGGTGTCGAAACTAGAAGTTTCGATGGGCCTGCACCTGTCGAAACTAAGTAGTTTCGATAGGTCTGCATCAGTAAGTGAAGTCAGTGTATTCACCTGTAACAGAACGAGTAAACCGTTAGAGTCGGGATTTAGGTCTGATGTGTATTTAATTAATCAATTCAGATCGGAAGTGACGTTGTTGGACCTTTGTTTAGGACAACCGAGACTAGCTTATAAGGTGAGTTCTAGAGCCCTCTTTTAAATGTTTTGTTAATGTTTTTGGGCTGGTGTGCATACTTACGAAATGATTAACGAAATGATGTTTAACGAAATGATGTTTAAAGAAATGATGTTTAACGAAATGATGTTTTAACGAAATGATGTTTAACGAAAGGAAAGGTTTTGAAATGTTGAAACGATGTTTACGAAAGGAAAGGTTTTGAAATGTTTTTGCCAAAAAGGGTTACGAATGCTTTATGAACGGTTTAATTGAGGAAATGTTTAATGAGAAGAGAAAGAGGTAAAGGTTTTAAAGAAGTCATTACAAATCTAATCTGTCGAATGAATGGAATTGACGAATGAAGTCTGGGAATGAGATTCCCAGCCTTGTGGTAGATTATGGACAGCGAGCCATAGTTGCCACAAGAACAACAGGGGCATGTCTTTGTGGCATGCCAATGGTTATGATGTTGTACAACTGGTAAAAGGGAGTAACGACGGTTACTCAGGGGTTAACGTGACCCCATATAAGGTTAAATTATGATCCGACGATGTTATGGCTGAGAGTCATAACCGTCGATGGAAGTTGTCGGTTTATGGACATGAGAGCCATAAGGGCAACTGAATGGGTATTGTCGGTCCTCGCGCAGTTAGCCTTGGGGGCAATACCAAAAGGGAATTGACGGAATGTATGGTATTGTCGGTCTTCGTGCAGTTAAGCCTTAGGGGCAATACCATAAGGGAATTGACGGAATGTATGGTATTGTCGGTCTTCGTGCAGTTAAGCCTTAGGGGCAATACCATACTAAATGACGGAACGAAGGGTAACACAGATTTAGATAATAATGTATGACTTAAATGAATGTTAAAAGTTTTAATGAACGATCCGTTTAACGGTGTTTATGATTATGATGTTGATGATGATATGGGTACGAAACTTTTTTTATAAGATGTTAAATTATTACCTGCTTTTGTGAAAGGTTTTTACTAAATGAATGATACGTTTTTGGCAAATGTTGATGTTAAAGTTTTTATGAAATGCTAGAACTCACCAGCGTAGCTGACCTTTTTAGTATGCACATTCAGGTTAAGGCAGGTATGGACGATGGACGGTGATGCTTGGCAAGCGAGAAGAGTTACCCGGTCGATCATGAAGACTGGCATCCCGTTATGAGTTGTTTATGTTAAGTTTATGTAATTGACAATGTACGCTTCCGCATGTATGAACAAGTTTTTAGTTATGTTGAATGAATGATTCCGCTGCATTATTTGATACTCATGTTTAAGAACTGTTTGTGAATGAGTAAATCCAACGAGTGAGGCCTCCCGGGTTTGGGGCCTTACATGAAACGTAACTGCAACTTTAATCGCCCAATCGTTCGAATCCGTAACAGTCATACGTTTGTTTTCCCATAACAATTGTATTACCACTTTTTCAAATTCTCAAAACGCCTCAGTTTCATTTCAACAATTCAAGAAAAACTCTCTCAATTCAAGAAAAACTCTCTCAAGCTTTTTCGATCAGAATTATCTCAAGCAATCCAGTCAAACGTTTCCCAAATCATCTTTGAATCATCCGAAGCCGCTGAAGCATTCGGAACCGCAGCAGAGGTCGCCGGAAACCAGTCTTGCCGTCGCCGGAACTTCCTCCCTACCGTTATTTATCAATTCGCTGTTGTTCAGGGTAATTGAATCCTTTAATTCATTCATTTCAGTATCTGTATCGAAAGCCCCTATTCAATTTGGGCTTCCATTATAGAAATCGATCCGAATCAGAACTCATGCTTTATTAAAAACGATTTAATAGAACCCCTACTTAAACGCGATGTACATACAATTAAATTATATGAAAAGACTCGTAATAACCCATTAATCAAAAGCCCTAACAATTCCAATGTTTAAAATACAAGCATTTGTCAATTCGTGTCTGATTTGGAAGAGACACGGTCGCGCTAATCGTCTAGCGCGGCCGTGCCTCATAGAGCGCGGTCGTGCCGACTAGCAGCACGGTCGTGTCCTCCTGTCCAGACCTTGTCATGCCCTCTGGGCTAGTCTCTGTTGTGTCTAAAGATCATAGACTCGACCGTGCCAGGCCAAGGCACGGTCGTGCCTGTTGACTTGTCTAGATTGTGCTCCTGTTGATCAACCCGGTCGCGCCCCGACTAGCGCGGTTGCGCCCGTGGCTTGAGCACGATCGTGCCCTTCCGAGGCACGGTCGTGTGAGACTCAGAACCTTTTAACAGAATTATAAATTTTTATATTTTAATCAGTAAATGTGTCAGATTTTATAAAAATATGTTTTATGTATTTAAAAATGGATTAAAAGTTTAATCTTGGCATAAATATAATTTGTTTAAAAGTTTATGAAAATTTAATTTATATTTATTATCTTACACTTAAATGATATTTTAAATAATTAAGTTACAAAATTTATAAATAAATGAGATAATGATTATTTATTTAATTTACATTTTAAATCAAAATCATTTATTTATTTATACTTAATTACAATTAATATTTACATTATTTCATAAACTATAATTATATATTTATTCAATTATTCAATTCAAACCTAATCAAATTGTTTCAAAAATATTTTACTTCAAACTCTATGTATTTTATTCAATACTTTTTAAATACAAATCACTAGTTTTATACACAAATTCAACTTTCATTTTAGACTTAAACTTTATGCATCTATTTGATTCAATACACATTACTCTTTAGGTTAAATTGTGCATTTCAAGGATCATATTTGTTATCTATAATCTTTGTTAGCTACACTTCCATACCAGGTGAGTATTCACAACCCCTTTTACTCTTTTACACTTTTGGGGTGGAACATGAACTCTATACACATTACACATTACACATTTACATTTACACAAACAACACCAGTGCAAAAATCCTATTTACATACATGTGTGCAAAATTTGAACTTTGTGCCCGAGTGCTAGGTATGCTAACCTTTGTATGCTCTTATGTGCAATCATTAACTATACAAGTCGACGGTTTTCAATGATAGATCTATTGAGTCTGACAAACCCACCCATGGTACGCGGTGATTGAAACCGACAACACAATTTTTGCATGCTAGTTACAAGGTTTGATTGTACATTTGGTTACACAATAGCTGCTCCCCATAAACGCCTTATTTATCATGTCATGTAAAGGATTTGTTTTCAATTATATGCTATCTACATACAACTGTGTTATACTCACCAACTTTTTAGTTGACCTTATTTTATTCATGTTTCAGGCCCCAATATGTGAGATTGATTCAAGACGTGTTCAACATAGGATTTGGACTTAGCAATTTAAATCAAGAATTTTATGAGTTATTTTATGTATCTTGTTTGAATTTGGTTTTGTACTTGGATTATTTGTAATGCAAATTTGACTTTAATATATTTCAATTTAGTCAACCATGTGCTATGAACAGTCTTACATGTCCCGCCCCGATGATTCCGCCATCGGTCGGGGTGTGACAGATTGGTATCAGAGCCTTGGTTATAGGGAATTAGGTTATTAGACACCTTGACCTAGACTATAACTTTAGGACACCCACTTATACTATGCTTCATGATTTTTGTGCTATGTGTTACATGCTATGTGCTATATGTTATATGTTACATGTTTAGTATGATTACTTATTGCATTATGATGACTTATGTGTTTTAAATCCATGACTTATTAGGATATTCTTAATAATTAAATAAATAATATCCTTTCCTATATTCTAAAACCTCATGATATTTCTATTTTCCTTTCTATCCTAAGCAAAAAATAAAAATAAAAAAAATTAAAAAAAAATCTTTAAAAACTTTTATTTCTTCGTTAAGGTTTTTAAACTTGTTAAATTATTTGAGGACACGTGCAATCTGGAAGGGTGACACCTGTATTTTGGGTTTTCTGTCTAGGAAAGCATTTCGCATAAATCCCAATCAACCGAGGGACCCGTATGCTTTCCTGGGAATTCCCGAGATGAGTGTTTACTTATAGGCTAAAGCATGTCTCCTTGAAAATTATATGAGTTTAAATTAACCTTAATGTGCCTTAGTATTCAAGTGATTTTATCACTTTTGAGTACAATCCAAACTATGAATATCTATTTTTTTTTATTTTGTTATCTCATTCTATTAAATCCTAGCAATTCTCATAAGTCCTTACAATCTTTTCTTGTCTTGTGAAAATCTATAGAATGCCTCCTCGTCGTGCTCCCGCAACCAACGCCAATTCCGACATTGCTGCTATTCTTACCCAATTGGTGACACAACTCACCCAAGCCAATGGTGCCACCAATCGCAATGGTGGAAATGGAAGCAATAGTGGTAATAATGGTGGAAATGGTGGAAATGGTGGTAACAATCCACCTCAATGCACCTTCAAACACTTCAATTCGTGCAATCCCCTAAAGTTCTATGGTACCGAAGGAGCTATTGGACTCCTTCAATGGTTCGAAAGCATTGAGAATACCTTTCTCAATAGTGACTGTCCCGACAACCTCCGTGTTCGTCATGCTACAAGTGTCCTACAAAAACGGGCACTTACTTGGTGGAATGGGGAGAAAAGAAATAGGGGTGTTGACATAGCTATGGCCTTACCTTGGGATGAGGTCAAAAGGCTTATGACCGAGGAGTTCTGTCCTAGAAATGAAATGAAAAAGTTAGAGGCTGAATTTTGGGATCTTGCCCAAGATAGTGGGGAAAGCTTAGCATATACAACTCGGTTCCATGAGTTGAGTCTTCTTATGCCCCACATGGTCACTCCTTTGTCCCGTTGTATCGAGAAATATATTGGTGGGCTACCAAGACAAATCCAAGATACTGTCTTAGGTAGAAATCCTGCTACTCTGGAGGATGCTATTCGTCTATCTGCTACCGTAACTGATAATCATGTGAAAGCTGGAACTCTTACCAAAAAGGGTTCTAAGAAAGTTTCTGAAACCGTAACCCCTCCTACTCACAGCAAAGAAGCCACAACCGAGCCCTCTCGCAATAATAGAAAGAGGAAAGTTAGAAATTTTGCTTTGGTTACTCCTGCTGTTCCCGTCAACCAAGCTGCACCTATGGTTCAAGCACCGGTCAAAAAGCCATATGGTGGAATTTACCCACTTTGTGCCACCTGCAACTACCATCATCCCCAAAACATCCCATGTCTCCTTTGTACTTATTGTAGGAGATATGGTCATACGGTTAGTGTTTGTAGGACCAAAGCTCTTACGGGCCAAGTCAACCCTCCAAACCAGTACCTCAAGTGGCTAACCAAGGTGCTCCCGCCATTGCTAATGGGCGTGCTTGATATGAGTGTGGTGACCCGAACCATTTTCGTGATCAATGTCCAAGACTTGCAAATGCTAGACAAGGTGGAGCTCGTGGGCGTGCGTTCAACATAAACGCCAACGAAGCTCAAGCCAACAACGAGGTGGTTAATGGTACGTTCCTTGTTAATAGTCAATATGCCTCCATTTTGTTCGATACCGGTGCCGATAAAAGTTTTGTGTCACTTAATTTTGAGCCTTTACTTGCAAAGACATGATCCCAATTAGAGAAAACCTTTACCATTGAAATAGCAAATGGTGACTCCCTTACAATTGAGTCCATTATTTATCATTGCTCTTTAGAACTTAATGATCATACATTCCCAATCAACCTTGTTCCAATGCCACTAGGAAGCTTTGATATTATCATAGGTATGGATTGGCTATCAAATCATCATGTCGAAGTCATTTGCTTTGAAAAGTGTATTCGAATTCCGCTACCATCGGGAGAAACCTTAAGGGTTTTTGGTGAAAAGCCTTGCAAGGGTCTTAAATTGATGTCTTGTACTACCGCTTAAAAGTACTTACGAAAGAAGTACATTGCTTTCTTAGCTCATATTGTTCAAAAGGATGTCAAGGAGAAGAGTATCCAAGACGTTCCTATCATTAGGGATTTTCCCGAAGTGTTTCCTAAAGATTTATCCGGTCTTCCTCCTGTTCGTCAAGTAGAGTTCCGTATTGATCTTACGCCCGGAGCTAACCCCGTTGCTAGAGCTCCTTATCGTCTTGCACCTTCCGAAATGCAAGAGCTTGCAAGTCAACTCCAAGAGCTCTCCGACAAAGGTTTCATTCGCCCAAGTCATTCACCGTGGGGTGCACCCGTCTTATTTGTTAAGAAGAAGGATGGATCATTTTGCATGTGTATTGACTACCGCGAACTTAACAAGCTTACTATCAAGAACCGTTATCCTTTGCCTAGAATCGATGATCTCTTTGATCAACTTCAAGGTTCTACTTGCTTCTCGAAGATTGATCTTCGATCTGGTTATCATCAGCTCCGTGTTCAAGAAGATGACATTCCTAAGACTGCTTTTCGAACAAGGTATGGTCATTACGAGTTCATGGTTATGCCTTTCGGGCTAACCAATGCACCCGCAGTTTTCATGGATCTCATGAATCGTGTGTGCAAACCGTACCTTGATAAATTCGTGATCGTTTTTATTGATGATATCTTAATCTATTCCAAGACTAAAGCCGACCATGAAGAACACCTTAGATTGGTTTTGGACCTTTTAAAGAAGGAACAACTATATGCCAAGTTCTCCAAGTGTGAATTTTGGTTAAAAGAAGTTCAATTTCTTGGTCACATCGTCAACGACAAGGGTATTCATGTTGATCCTGCTAAGATTGAAACGGTTAAGAATTGGAATGCCCCGAAGACTCCTACCGAAGTTCGTTCATTTCTTGGTCTTGCGGGTTATTATCGTCGTTTCATCTCAAACTTCTCAAAGATTGCTGTCCCTCTTACCGCTTTGACCCATAAGGGTAAAACTTATGAGTGGGGACCGAAACAAGAAGAAGTTTTCCAAACTCTTAAGCATAAGTTGTGCAATGCTCCCATTTTGACTCTCCCCGATGGAAATGATGATTTAGTTGTCTATTGTGATGCTTCTAACCAAGGTCTTCGTTGTGTTCTCATGCAACGAGGCAAAGTAATCGCTTATGCATCAAGGCAACTCAAAGTTCATGAGAAGAATTATACGACGCACGATCTCGAGTTGGGTGCGGTCGTATTCGTGTTAAAGATTTGGATACATTACCTATATGGCACGAAATGTGTGGTGTTCACCGACCACAAAAGTCTTCAACACATCTTCAACCAAAAAGAACTCAATATGAGGCAACGACGTTGGGTCGAACTCCTTAACGACTATGACTGTGAAATTCGTTACCATCCCGGCAAAGCGAATGTGGTAGCCGATGCTTTGAGTCGAAAGGACCATGTTATGCTTCATTGTGCCCGTATTCAAACCGATATTCAAACCCGTATCTTAGAAGCTCAACACGTCTCGGTAACCGAGGGTAACATGTATGAAGAAATGTCGTGTGGTGTTGAACTTCTTCTTGAATCAAAACCCAATGGCTTACTATATTACTTGAACCGTATTTGGGTTCCCGATCGCGACGATCTCCGTACATTTCTCATGAACGAGGCTCATAAGACTCGTTATTCTATTCATCCTGGTGCGGATAAAATGTACCAAGATCTTCGCCAACTTTATTGGTGGCCCGGTATGAAGAAAGACATTGCTCTTTATGTTGCCAAATGCTTAACTTGCTCCAAAGTCAAAGCCGAACATCAACGTCCTTCTGGTTTACTCGAACAACCAGAAATTCCCGTGTGGAAATGGGAGAATTTAGCTATGGATTTCATTACCAAGCTCCCTCGTACCTCGAGTGGATATGATAGTATTTGGGTGATCATTGATCGTCTCACTAAATCCGCTCACTTCTTGCCTATTCGTGAAGACTTCAAAGTGGAGAAATTAGCCCGAATTTACATTGATGAAATTGTGAGCCGTCATGGTGTTCCCTTGAACATAATATCCGATAGAGACGCTCGGTTCACTTCTCGATTTTGGCAATCTCTCCAAAAGGCTCTTGGTACTCGATTGGATTTGAGCACGGCTTACCATCCGCAAACTGATGGTCAAACCGAGCGAACAATCCAAACTCTTGAAGACATGCTTAGAGCTTATGTAATCGATTTTGGTGGCAATTGGGATTCACATTTATCCCTTATTGAGTTTTCTTACAACAATAGCTACCACACAAGTATCAACATGGCTCCATTCGAAGCTCTCTATGGTTGCAAGTGTCGTTCTCCTATCTGTTGGAACGAGATTGGTGAAGCACAAATCACCGGTCCCGAGTGAATTCAAGAAACATCCGACAAGATTATTCAAATCCGTGACAACATTCGAGTAGCGAGGATTCGGCAAAAGAGTTATGCCGACAAACGTCGAAAACCCTTGGAATTCCAAGTCGGTGATCTTGTTCTTCTTAAGGTATCTCCATGGAAGGGTGTGGTCCGTTTTGGAAAGAAAGGCAAGTTAGCACCTCGTTATGTTGGTCCATTCAAGATCCTTGAAAGGATTGGGAAAGTAGCTTACAAACTCGAGTTACCTCCATCTCTTGGCAATGTGCATCCAACATTTCATGTATCGAATCTAAAGAAGTGTCTCACCGATGAAAATCTCCATATACCGCTTGACGACGTGCGCATTGATGAAACGATGCACTTCGTTGAGAAGCCGGTGGAAATTATGGATCGTGAAGTCAAGCAGCTCAAGCGAAGTCGCATTCCTATCGTTAAAGTTCGTTGGGAATCTAAGCGTGGTCCTGAGTTCACTTGGGAACGAGAAGACCAAATGAAGCTCAAGTACCCTCATCTTTTTACTAATAATGTTGTTTCCTCTAGCTAAATTTCGGGACGAAATTTTCTCAACATGGGGAGACTGTAACATTCCTGATTTTTAGTATTCATATTTCAATCCAATGTAATGCAATTTCGAATTCAATACTCGTGCACTGTCTCATTATTTTCTCGCCGTAAATTAAATGCAATGATTCTATACAAATTCGCAAATTTTACTCGGTTATATACATTTAAACAATATACAAGAAACTATTTTATTCAAACTTATCAAATCTGAAAAGTCAAGGACTAAAGTTGAAAAATGTCAAGAAACCCTAGTCTAGCACGGTCGTGCTTCGTCCTAGCACGGTCGCGCCAAGTGCTTTGGCACGGTCGCGCGACCTGCTTTGGAACGATCGCGCCCGGTGCCTAGGCACGGTCGTGCCATATTTAGGCACGGTCGCGCCTGTGTAACAGCTGAAACGTAACTGCAACTTTAATCGCCCGATCGTTCGAATCCGTAACAGTCATACGTTTGTTTTCCCTTAACAATTGTATTACCACTTTTTCAAATTCTCAAAACGCCTCAGTTTCATTTCAACAATTCAAGAAAAACTCTCTCAATTCAAGAAAAACTCTCTCAAGCTTTTTCGATCAGAATTATCTCAAGAAATCCAGTCAAACGTTTCCCAAATCATCTCTGAATCATCCGAAGCCGCTGAAGCATTCGGAACCGCAGCAGAGGTCGCCGGAAACCAGTCTTGCCGTCGCCGGAACTTCCTCCCTACCGTTCTTTATCAATTCACTGTTGTTCAGGGTAATTGAATCCTTTAATTCATTCATTTCAGTATCTGTATCGAAAGCCCCTATTCAATTTGGGCTTCCATTATAGAAATCGATCCGAATCAGAACTCATGCTTTATTAAAAATGATTTAATCGAACCCCTACTTAAACGCGATGTACATACAATTAAATTATATGAAAAGACTCGTAATAACCCATTAATCAAAAGCCCTAACAATTCCAATGTTTAAAATACAAGCATTTGTCAATTCGTGTCTGATTTGGAAGAGACACGGTCGCGCTAATCGTCTAGCGCGGTCGTGCCTCATAGAGCGCGGTCGTGCCGACTAGCAGCACGGTCGTGTCCTCCTGTCCAGACCTTGTCATGCCCTCTGGGCTAGTCTCTGTTGTGTCTAAAGATCATAGACACGACCGTGCCAGGCCAAGGCACGGTCGTGCCTGTTGACTTGTCTAGATTGTGCTCCTGTTGATCAACCCGGTCGCGCCCCGACTAGCGCGGTCGCGCCCGTGGCTTGAGCACGATCGTGCCCTTCCGAGGCACGGTCGTGTGAGACTCAGAACCTTTTAACAGAATTATAAATTTTTATATTTTAATCAGTAAATGTGTCAGATTTTATAAAAATATGTTTTCTGTATTTAAAAATGGATTAAAAGTTTAATCTTGGCATAAATATAATTTATTTAAAAGTTTATGAAAATTTAATTTATATTTATTATCTTACACTTAAATGATATTTTAAATAATTAAGTTACAAAATTTATAAATAAATGAGATAATGATTATTTATTTAATTTACATTTTAAATCAAAATCATTTATTTATTTATACTTAATTACAATTAATATTTACATTATTTCATAAACTATAATTATATATTTATTCAATTATTCAATTCAAACCTAATCAAATTGTTTCAAAAATATTTTACTTCAAACTCTATGTATTTTATTCAATACTTTTTAAATACAAATCACTAGTTTTATACACAAATTCAACTTTCATTTTAGACTTAAACTTTATGCATCTATTTGACTCAATACACATTACTCTTTAGGTTAAATTGTGCATTTCAAGGATCATATTTGTTATCTATAATCTTTGTTAGCTACACTTCCATACCAGGTGAGTATTCACAACCCCTTTTACTCTTTTACACTTTTGGGGTGGAACATGAACTCTATACACATTACACATTACACATTTACATTTACACAAACAACACCAGTGCAAAAATCCTATTTACATACATGTGTGCAAAATTTGAGCTTTGTGCCCGAGTGCTAGGTGTGCTAACCTTTGTATGCTCTTATGTGCAATCATTAACTATACAAGCCGACGGTTTTCAATGATAGATCTATTGAGTCTGACAAACCCACCCATGGTACGCGGTGATTGAAACCGACAACACAATTTTTGCATGCTAGTTACATGGTTTGATTGTACATTTGGTTACACAATAGCTGCTCCCCATAAACGCCTTATTTATCATGTCATGTAAAGGATTTGTTTTCAATTATATGCTATCTACATACAACTGTGTTATACTCACCAACTTTTTAGTTGACCTTATTTTATTCATGATTCAGGCCCCAATATGTGAGATTGATTCAAGACGTGTTCAACATAGGATTTGGACTTAGCAATTTAAATCAAGAATTTTATGAGTTATTTTATGTATTTTGTTTAAATTTGGTTTTGTACTTGGATTATTTGTAATGCAAATTTGACTTTAATATATTTCAATTCAGTCAACAATGTGCTATGAACAGTCTTACATGTCCCGCCCCGATGATTCCGCCATCGGTCGGGGTGTGACACCATGGCCTTAGTTTTAATTTTGAATATGATTTGCCCGAAATCTTTGATGTTTGGACCGAAAAGTCTTTGAATGGACCGAAATCTTTTCCGGATGGAAATGAAGAGTCACTGATCTGTCCGAAATGATTTTTTGATTGAAAAGTGTTTTCGATCGAAAAGTGTTTTCGGTCGAATAGTGATTTTGATCCAAGCATGAATCAGCTGAAGTTTGAGCCTAGGCACAATATCTGTGCATGTCTTACATCAGGAACAAGAAAATCTAGAAGGTATGAGGAGATTGTGAGGTTCTTAAACAGATCAAGAATTAATACAACAATTTCAACTCAAGTTCTAGTGTTCGAGAATAAAGTTAGAGAGCTTTGGGACAACGTCATTTATTGCCATGTGAACAAAAATATATGGATTGAAAGCACAGTTGCTGGCAAAAAGATCAAAGTGACTGAACAAGTTATAAAAGATGTGTTGAATTTTAGAGATTCACCAAACTACCCTTACAAAATCAGTTATACAAGAGTGATGGGAATAGTGAGGTCAATGGGATACGAAGGTAACTTTGAAAGAAGACAAGTCACTAAAACCATGCATAGAAAGCAATGGAGGTACTTGGTTCATGCACTTAAGAACTGCGGATTTTGATCAGATTGGTGAAGTGTTCAGCCGAGCTTTAGTGTGTCTAGCAACTCATAGACGTTTCAACTTTTCCAGGATGATATTTGTGTCAATGATAAGCAACTTTGTTGGAGCAAGGAAAAATTTCAAGTTCTTGATGTATCCAAGATTTGTTCAGATGATCATTAATACACTGCTGCCAGATTTACCAAATGACGGAATTGAATTACCATTGAAGCAGATGCAAGAAGTGATTTTTAGCAGCATGAATAATGTTAGAAAGAGAAGCAAGTTCAGTGGAACCGTAACTCCTTTATTTCCAAATATGACAGTTGATGATCCAGATCCAGAATTCAATATAGATGATGAAGTGGATGATATAATGGATAGTGATGTTGATGGTGATAATGGTGAAAATGGTGATGAAGGTATTAATGTTGGTGCAAGTCAAGATAATGTGATTCATGAAAATGAACAACCTGCTAATGACGGTATTAATCAAATATCTGAAGCAGAGATTGAAAATGTAGTACCTTGGCCTGTGGTATCCATGAATGATTCAAAGGGCGAAACAGACTGACCTCCTAGTTTCCATCCGATATTTTCACCAGAACCATTAGCTGTTTGAAGGTGTTTAACTCTAAATCATATATTTGACGGATATAGTCAATAGAGCAAACAAATTGTGCTAAGAACTCATCAAGATCCTGGTCTTATGGTATGACTAGATTCACTTTGCATTCGAATGATGAAAGTACCGATATTCGATGTGGGTGAAACACAAAGATTGCAATTTAGTTAATCACACAAATATCACCTAATTTATACATGCAGAGCCTACCGACATATCAATAATTGTAACCGATGTCACCATTATATCCAATTCATGCCTAAGCTCAGTACACAAATATACTATCATTTCCTATTTGCAAGTCAATCAGTCACATCATTTAGCACAAATCAATCTTAATTCACTTCCAACATATTTCTTTTTCTCTTATTCTCCCCCTAAAATTGTGATGCAATTTATTTATACTAAAACAAAGTCTAAACCTATCATAACTACAACACACAAGCACACAAATTTAACACAATTTTAATACTAAAAAAAAATCTTTTGAGGAACAAAAAATAGTCTTTCAATAAAAAACAAACCCCTTTTTTATTTTTTATTTTTTATTAAAACATCAGTTAAATCAGAATACTCAAAAAGATATCATCCCAAACATTTTAACCAGAGAGTTAAACCAATCAGTTGAAAATGCTTTTGTAAAAATATCGGCTTTTTTCTCTAAGGTATCAACGTGGACCACCTTAATCAGACCATTATCAAAAAAATCACGAATAAAGTGTAACCTGATTGCAATATTCTTTGTTTTTGAATGCTGAATTGGATTCTTTACTATGCCCAGCACAGCTTCTTTGTCACAGTAATTGGGGTCTCCAAGAAGTTGATTCCAAATTCCATAAGTTGATGTTGAATCCAAATAACCCGTGAACAACAGCTCGAAGTAGCTGTGTATTCTGCCTCAACAGTTGAAGTGGACACATTTATTTGTGTCTTGCATTGCCACGACACTAACCTCTCCCCCAAAAATTGACATCCACCAGATGTGGATTTCCTATCTAAATTGCATCCACCATAATCATTGTCAGTATAAGCATAAAAAATAAATTCAGAATCAGATGGATACCACAGGCCAAGGTTAACATGACCCTTAAGATACCGAAAGATTCTCTTGACCACAGATTCATGGGATACTTTGGGAGCAGACTGGTATCGAGCACACGAGCAAACAACAAACATAATACAGGTCTATTTGCAGTCAAATACATCAATGAGCCAATCATGGAGCGATAAAACTTTTGATTAACTTCAACACCGGACGGATCCAATGTGAGAGGTTCATGAGGAGCTATGGGGGTGGATGTTGCCTTGCAATCATTCATGTTGAATTTTGTCAAAATATCCTTAACATACATCGCCTGATGAATAAGAATTCCAGCATCAGACTATTCCACTTGCAATCCTAGAAAGAACTGCATTTGACCCAGTAAACTCACTTCAAATTTGAGCTTCGTGACTGTTTCAAACTCACGATAAAGATTCTCATTTGTCGATCCGTATATAATATCATCAACGTAGACTTGAAAAATCAGGAGATCAGAATCAATCTTCTTCAAAAATAATGTCTTGTCGATGGTGCCACGAACAAAACCATTCGATGTAAGATTTGTTGACAAGGTATCATACCAAGCACGAGGCGCTTGATGCAAACCATACAGAGCTTTATCGAGTTTATACACCTGGAACGGATGATCAGGATTTTCAAAACCAGGTGGTTGATTCACATAGACTTCTTCTTTAACAACTCCATAAAGAAATGCAGTCTTCACATCAATTTGATATACCTTAAACTTCATGAACGAAGCATAGGCTAGAAAAATACGAATAGCCTCGATCCTAGCAACAGGAGCAAAAACATCATCATAATCCAACCCTTCTTCCTGATAAAATCCTTAAACTACAAGCCGAGCTTTGTTCTGAACCACAATACCATGATCATGTTTCTTGTTTCTAAACACCCATTTAGTACCGATCAGGTACTTTCCTTCCGGAAGATCCACAAGATGCCAAACATTAAGCTTCTTGAACTGAAGTAGTTCCTCTTGCATTGCTTCAATCCAGTTTGAATCTTGAAGAGCAATTGTCACATTCTTTGGTTTCTCTTGTGATAAAAAACATGAATATAGACAAACGTTGATATTTCCTGATTCGCTTCTTTTTTTAACACCTTCTTCAATCGGACCAAAAATGTTTTCAACTTGATGAGTTGAATGAGTTCTAAGATTTGGAGTTTCATCAACCTGAACTGATTCTGACATATTAGTGACATTAACATCACGGGATTGGTCACTTGAATCATCAACACTAGAAGAATTTGATTGGTTAGCATCCACAATTGGAGAATTAGAACTCTCTGACTGATCTTCAGAAATAATTGGTTCTACATTAGTTACCGGAACTTGGACTACAGAATCAACATTTGTAACTGAAATTTCAATAGGTTCTTCTTGTGTCTGAGTAGAGGAAGTAGCAGCATGAGAACTTTCTTTTTGAATCATTTCTTGTTGAGGACCAACCATGAAGTCGTGAGCGGTTTTATCAAGTCTTGTTGAGACTTATCAACTGAATTTGAAGAACTTACACCAGCTGAGTCACATAAAGATTGTTGATCAAAAGTCATGAAAATCACATCCGCATCAAAGAACCATTCTGGCCCATTTTGAACAGGAGGAACATTTGATTCCTGCCATTCCACATAATAAGATCCTTGAACAATTTTCATTCTCTTGTTGTAAACTCTGAACGCTTTCTGATATGAAGAATATCCCAAGAAATAACATTCGTCGCCCACTGCTGCAAACTTTGGCAACGAATCTTGTGTGTTCAGAAGAGTACAAGAGCATCCAAACGCTCAAAAGAACTTGATGTACGGCTTCCTTTTGAAAATTAACTCATATGAAGTCTTTGTATGCTGCTTCACCATGAGAACTCTATTTAATACATAACACGTCGTGTTTACTGCTTCCGCCCAGAAAGTAATGGGTAATTTTGAATCTACAAGTATTGTACGGGCAGCCTCAATTAGAGTTCTATTCTTCCTTTCAGCCGCTGCATTTTGTTGCGGAGTCCTGACTGCACTAATTTGATGAGTTATGCCTTTTTCTTCACAAAAAAGAATTTATCAATTTATTTTTAAACTCAGTTCCATTATCACTGCGAATAATTGACACTTTGCTATCACAAATGTTTTCAATAGGTTTGATAAATTAAATTATTGTTTCAGGTGTCTCATCCTTTGTTGCAAGGAAAAACACCCAAGAAAATTTAGAAAAGTCATCTGTGATAACAAGACAGTAAGATTTCTTCTCAATACTCTTGACTCGAACAGGACCAAATAAATCCATATGAATAAGAAATAAAGGTCAAGTAAAAGTCATCACGGTCTTCCTCGGATGGGAGTTCTTGTGTTGTTTTCCTTTTGCGCAAGACATACAACTCTCTTGAATAATGAAGTCTTTGCTTGGAAATCCTCACACCAGATCCTTATGAATCAAATTGTTCACGTTTTTCAAATTTACTTGTCCCAATCTTCTATGCCACAGATATGACTCCGAGCCGGTGGCCTTTGACAACAAACAAGATACGCTTACTGGTGTTGAATGGTCATTCAAATCAACCACATAAGTGTTGAATTTTCTTGGAGCTCGCATCAATATCATATATTCAGGAATAACCAGTCATGTCTTTAAGAATAAGCACTCCTTTGCTGTAAAGTGGACCGGTATATCTTTATCACATACTTGCAAGACACTTAGCAGATTAAAATCCAACTGTGATACATAGTTGACTTTCTCAAGAGTTATTAAGTCATTTGAATCTGTTCCCTGACCAGTTATCTTCCCACCTTTTTTATCTCTAGCAAAAGCAACAAAACCACCTTCAAAGGATCATAAATCATTTAAAATCTCTCTTTGTCCCGTCATATGCCTTGAGCAACCGCTATCAACATGCCAAGCATTATTAATAGTCCTTCCGGTTTGACTCTGCATAATTCAAGACAACTTAATGAGAAATAGGTACCCAGATCATCTTTGACCCAGCCTGACTTTGACTTTTTACAGTCTTAGTCACAACGACTTGTTCCTTCAAATTCTCAACATTCTTTGTTCCAACAATATGTGAAGTTTATTCATTTTTAATTTTCCAAAAACAACCAACACTTTTACCATATTTCTTAGTAAAATTTTCTTTAGCAAAATAGCTTGGTTGAGTAGTTTTCTTCACATATCGTGGACTGTTCTGAACCTTTTTATCAACAAACTTTGGCAACATATAATCACGACATGAATTTGAATAAAATTCACTATGATCCCTAGAAAGCATGTAATCACGACTATAACAACGAATCACTCCGGACTCTGACACTTTATCATTTTCCGACGCCTTCTTGTTGACATGACTTTTTGATCTTTCTTTGTAAATTTTAAACTTTGTCTCATTTGACTTGTGTCTACAATTTCTAGAGAAATGTCCAACTTGACCGCAAGTAACGCAATTGTAGCTTTTAGTATTTGACTTTGACTTTGATTTAGAACACTCGCCTACTTCAAACATGCACTATCCTTTATCACTCTTTGACGGACACACATTCTTTACTAACTTCCCTTTGCTTTGAGCATGCTTATTTTTGACATCAATGAACATGTCTTTGACATCAACTGATTTGCCTTTGACACTCGCTTTATTTGACACTTTAACCTCACTTTGAATCTTTGTCGGTGCACTAATTTTAATTTGGACAGACTTTTTACTTTCTTGATCACTCATAAGTATATGATTCTCAAGAGCTATGAAATCATCTTTCTTAGGCTTTTCGTGAGTGAGATCGTAGTCTTGAATTAATGGATTCCCAAATTTATCAAACACAGCATCTTCAGCTAGACGTGAGTCTTTGTGAATTGGAATATATTCTCTAGTTGTGTGCACACCTTATCAAAAAAAAGTGGATGTAGATGACACCTCTGACACACAATCTGAATTAGTATTGCAAGCAGAAACATTTAAAGTATTTTCATCAAAAACATTGTTAACACGTGACTTAAAAAACTTGTTTGCAATACATGTATCAACCATAAACTGTCTACAATCCCTTATTGTCTCTCTCAAACAAACTTTATTGAATTCAATAAAACTCCTTACATCATCAACTAAAACCTTCTCATCTACATGACATGTGTTATTTGCTTCACTAACATACAAGTCATGAAAATTAGAGTTATCATCTCTAAGAAATTCATTTGAAACATGAGGTTCAGGAAACGGTTCGAAATAATCAGGATGAGGTACTGCTTTGTAACCAACACCATCTTTAATAAAAACAACTTCTTTGCTTATCAACATAATTTTCTAAAATTTTTCTTTGCATACCCCATTTAGAAATCAAAACACTTTTCTTTTATAAGATCGGATTGGGCAGGAATAAGTTTGTCTGTAAGATCCTTGATTAACACATCCTTTTTGTTTAAGTATTCTTTGAAGTTCATGTTATCTTTTAACAAAGCATTGATTTTTCTTGTGTAGGTGACCTCATTTTGTTTTAATTCCTTAATTACCCTCTTCAATTTATCATTTTCAGCAATCAAGAATTTGTTTGATGCATGATAACTCAGCATTTTCTCAATACAGTCAGAAGAACATATGAATGAATCATCATCAGAAGTTATCTAACTATCAGATGAATATTCCTCAGAGGTAGAAGCTGCTGCTTTGCCTTTGTCATCAGATTTCAAAGCACAATCACTTGGTTCTGCTTTTTCAGATACTCCAATTTCTGCCATCAAGGCTTCATCAAACTCTTTTTGAGCATCTCCAATCTCAGACTCCCATTCACAGTTGCTCAACTGTTTTGACATCAAAGCAGTTGGAGCTTTCTTTGATTTTTCATCCTCATCAATCAGTTCGATTAGCTTCACTCCATTACCATCAGTTTTCTTCTTTTTCTCCATTTGACACTCTCTAGCAAAGTGTCCAAGTTGCTGACAGTTATAACATCTCAGCTTTGCCTTGTCAAAACCAACTTTCTTTCCGAACTGCATCTTATCCGTTACAACCTTCTGAAGATATTTCTTAGCCCTTACAGCAATCATAGCCATTTGCCATTGTAAATCCATATATTCCAAATCATCGGGATTTATTTGCACAAGATCCTCAGCATCCAGAACAGCTGGTTGTAACTTTCCAGTAACAAATCCATTATAACTGCTCATAAATGCTCCAAACAATGCAATCTGATCCTCAAGAATCTGACTAGTTGCTTTTCCCTTTTCTCCAGTAGAATGTTCTGTCCCTAATAAGCAGATTATGTCATCAAGAGACTTGCTTTTCAAATCTGGAGTTGTATTCTTTATCAGCATGCACGGTATGCTCCAGCTGTCAGGTAAAGAGTCAAGTAGCTTCTTACACAAGTCATACTCCTCAAACTTTACACCTATCTTCCTCAGCCTGTTGATCATGGTAGTAAACCTTATGACTTGCTCACTCAGAGATTCATTTACTAATAGTCAAGTTGAAAATTGACGTTAAAAGTGTAAAACACCATAACAAATGAAAAACACGATAAACAAAAAGTTTAAATGCCATGTACATGGATGTTAAATTTGTGAGTCCCTCTAATCCGGTGATAATCAAGTATCAAGCACTTTGTAACTCTCTTGGAAAGGCGGAATCAATCCAAGATCAACAATACCAAGCGAATCGAATCAAACACTAATAAGAACGAAAACCACCACATAAACTATAAACATCATCAAACGAATGAATTCCATTGATAAAGCTTGTAATTACAATGACTAAAACTTGAGAAATTTGTGATTACTACTGATCTGATCAAAGAGCACACATACATGAAAATTGGTAATCCCTGTTTACAAGTTCAAACAACAAACTATATATAGTAAAAAGATTTTGATCAAAATCTTCGTCCGAAAACATTTTCGACCGAAAACGTTTTCTACCAAAACACTTTTCGACCAAAAACTTAGAACTTGTACAATTTTGATCTAACACTTGATTTCTATGGACTACTAGGTTCCAACAAAATTTAATGTTGCAGTTATAATACATAATAAAAAAACTAATCGTCATGTTTATATTTGACATAAAAAATGTAAAACACCATAACAAAAGAAAAACACCATAAACATAAAAACACTTAATTTCATACAACACTCAGTTGGTTGTTTTTATTTTAAATATAGCAATATCATATTCGTTAAAAAGATAAAAAAAAAACGTTTGATTTTATGATGAATTTAAAAAAAACAATAATAATGACGTATAAAAAAGTTATAAACGTTTAAAAAATGGGAGGAAGTTAAAAACTCAGCAATGGCTGCAATTTCTTTTATACCCCTCCAGCCATTTTAATTCCCGTTAAATTCAACCCCTGTAATGTGACGCTTCTACAGCCCTTCATCTCAAAGATCACTAGCCCAAATCTCTTCCTATACTTTTTTTTATAGTTTTCTCCATTTCTATCCTAACCTCATACTAATATATATATATATATATATATATGTGTGTGTGTGTGTGTGTGTGTATAAATTTGTAAGTTTCATTCTTGTGAGTTTGGATCTCTCTATTTTTTGTTTCACCTACACTATTGTAAAAAAAAACAGGTTAAAATTAGGATTAAAGTTCTAAAGTGGGAAAATGAAACGCCCCAAACCGAATACATCTCATAGTTGGCACAAAACATAACAAACATAGTTTTTAAACCAGAAATCAGAATCTATTACAACGGAAGTCTTTAATTTAAAACATTCATAATCCATTAAAGTCTAACGTTGTTTGAAACATAAACTATCAGGAATAGGAAAGTCAGTCTCCAGCGCAGCAACACGACGTCCATGCTATCCAGCCCTCACGGCTCCTTTACTTTTCTTTAGCTTACCTTTACTGCCTGACATGCATACTAAAAGTCAGCTAACGCTGGTGAGCTCTATTTTTACTTTAACGTGTAAACTTTCTTTTGATAGCTAGTCTTATAAAAATAAAACGAGCTTTCTTTCTTTACTTTGAAACAACTTTGCCTTTACTTTAAAACTTTACAATGTTACAACTTAATAAAAATTGTTTCGTTTCTATCTTTCATTAAAACTTTACTTTTGAGGAAACCAGTTAAGGTGTCTTCCTTTGCTCTTTCAAACTTTACCTTTTTTTTCACTCGTACAGGACAAGTGACTATAACATACTTTAACTATCACATATGGATCAATGTCCGAGGGCAAGGTCCCTTTTCTTACTTACACCTCAGGGTAAGACTTTTACTTTGCTATGTCCACACCTCAGGGTGGGACTTTCTCGCTTACACTTCAGGGTAAGACTCATTTGCTTGCTAACACCTCAGAGTGAGATTTTCTACTTTGCTTGCTCACATCTCGGGGTGAGACTTCTACTTTGCTTGCTCACACCAAGGGGTGAGACTTCTACTTTGCTTGCCTGCAGGACTTTCTACTATGCAACTACTATGCGACTGCTATGCAATTATACTACATCACATAATATAATGCCACTGAAACACATATCACATAGACAAATAACACATATTAACATATAAGCATATAATATGGCATCTGTCACTGTCACTGTCAAGCTACACCAAAGTGCAGCTTCTTTACCTTCTTTGCTTTAACTCTTTACTTCTTTAAAAATATATTTCAAAGATAATACTATACTCTTTAACACTTTCCCTTTCTTTTTCTATAAAAATAACATTTTTATAAAAAACTATTACTTTCTCTTTCACTTTATAAAAATAACGTTTTTATAAAAACTGTTCTTTGCCTTTCAAATCTTTCTACCAGTATGCATGACAGCCCAAAACCGTTAGGAAAAAGGGCAATAAGAACTCACCTGACTTTTAATGGGTTATCTCACTCGACAATGAAACTTAAAGCTAGGAGGGATGCTAATCCATCTATCAAAGAGTCACGAACGGGACATGTCATTACATAGTTATAACTAAGACACCTCATCCGAAAATGAAACGCCCCAACCCGGGTACATCTCATAGTTGGCACAAAACATAATAAATATAGTTCTTAAATCGGAATCATAATCTATTACAGCGGAAGTCTTTAATCAAGGCATTCAAAATCCAATAACATGAAACACTGTTTGAAACATAAACTATCAGGAATAGGTCAGTGATGTGTGATGTGTGATGTTTGATATAATAAATATATTATATAAAAATATATTTAGAGATATTAGTTTCACAAGATCAGGTTTTAAATTTATAATTAAAATGATAAATACTCAAACTTAAAAGACACACAATAGGCAAGTGTGCATATCGTAGCGTAATATAGTTTAGTTAAGTATCAAACCAATGGACACGATCGAGTTCCAATAATCAACTTTTGTTATCGTTTAGTCGGTTTAATTAGCGAGTGAGTTTTGTATGCTTGTGAAGCAGAAAAGTAAATGACAGAACAATAAATGACGGTAAAGTAAATAAAAGAAAAGTAAAAATGTGTGTGATGTGTGTAACAGAAATGTAAATAGCAGAACAGTAAATAGCAGGAAAGTAAATATGTCGATAATAATCAGGTCACGAAGAGTATTTCTTTGGGATTTGAATCCGCTTGGTATATGATAACATTAAAATGACTAATCTGGTGGTATGACTAATACAAATGTGTGACCCGGGACACCGCTAGAGCCTTATTATCACGACATTTGGTTCACGAATTATAATCTTAAATAACAAAATGGTAGGACTCCAAGCTAGGGACATCGTTACCCTCAACTCTTTAGTGTTATCTCCGAGTTGGTTTAAGACATCAAACTTAAGTGCTTAGTTATTATTATTAAAAGAGTGATTAGACTTTGTTCACCGGGAGGCGGTGTAACAATGGGACCATGTATAAAGACGTACCGTTCCCAACGTGAGTTCACCAATTCTTGGTATCATAATAAGTTCATATAAAGACGCACGACCTTTTTAATGTTAACCAAGCCTTGGCTTATCAAAATCAGCTTGTATAAAGACATACAGGTTTCAAGAGAAGTTTAATTGAAAATATTTTATGGTCTTACACTTCAAAATCAAGAACACTCACAAGTGTTAAGACAAGTTTAGACAATAGTAAAAAGCCCACAGAGAAGGTGGTTTTAAGAGCGAATAACTAAAGACATAAACATACCACTAGATTAATACGTTGAACATTAACATACACCAAACTTCATCATCACCCAAGCAATACAAAGAGTTTAGCCATGAATGGCCATACTAACTAGCGTAACGCTGAGTTTTGTAGGCTCCCCTATTGCGGACAAAGAGGAGGAGCCTCTCTACTCTCTACTCTAAACTAAAGAAACAGTCTATTTTGAGCTATAATAATCTCTGGTAGGGTGTGTGGAATGAAGAACCCAAGCCTCCTATTTATAGGCCTAAAAATGAGCAATGCATGGCCGTGCATTGGATTGCACGGGCGTGCAAACACCTCAGGAATCAAACAGGGTACATAGGACAATGTACTGGGCCTTGGGGAGCAAGGGAGTGCAATGCACGCCTGTGCATCCCTCCCCTGCTGCCTAGTTTTGTCTTTTAGTTGCTTGTTGACTATTGTTGACCTTGGTTGACTTCTTGGGGGGTCAAAGCTCGAGAATGATCCTTCTAGAAGCTTGATTTCTTGGTGTCTTGATTAATTTTAGATTTGTTTATCTTTAAGACACCGAATAACCTGCAATTACGAAATATTAATGTTTTAAGTATTGATTGCAAAGTCATTAATCAATTAGTACCATAATATGGGGATTATTATGTATGCAAAACATGTATAATTTAGGGCATATCAGTCATCATATAGCACAACAGCCCGACGCCCATGCTATCTAGCCCTCACGGCTACTTTAACTCATTCCTTCCTTTTACTTTTACTACATGTCATGCATACTAAAAAGTCAGCTAAAGCTGGTGAGTTATTTCATTACTTTAAACTGAAAACTATCTTTGGTAGCTTAATTTCTTAAAATAAAATAAGTTTTTCTTTCTTTAACTTTTAAAATACTTTACCGTTACTTGAAAACTTTACAACGATAAAATTATAAAACTGTTTCGTATTGTCTCTCATTAAAACTTTACTTTATGGAAACATGTTAAGGTGTCCTCCTTTGCTTTTTTCAAACTATCGTTTCACTTGTACAGCACAAGTGACTAACACACACTTTAACTATCACACATAGATCATTGTTCGAAGACAAGATCCCTTTCTCGTTTACACCTCGGGGTAAGACTTTACTTTAGCGCTGCCCACACCTCAGGGTGGGACTTTCTTTCTTGCTTACACTTCAGTGTAAGACTCTTTTAGCATTGCACATACCTCAGGGTGAGACTCCTTTATCTTTGCTTACACCTCAGGGTAAGACTCCTTTAGCATTGCTCACACCTTGGGGTGAGACTTTTACTTTAGCATGCCTGCAGGACTTTCTACTATGCAACTACTATGAAATGCAATTACACTACTACACGAAATAGTATGCAATCACATAAACTTTCACATAGACAAATAACACATATTAACATGTAAGCATACAACATGATATTTGTCACTGTCACTATCTCTGTCGAGCTGCACTTCGGTGCAACTCCTTTAACTTTCTTTATTTTAACTCTTTACTTTCTTTAAAACTTGTTTGAAAGATAGTACTTAATCTTTAACACTTTCTCTTTCATATTTTTATAAAAATATGTATAATTCTTATAAAAATATACTTTAACTTTCAAACTATCTTTCTAATAGTATGCATGTCAGCCCAAAACCTTTAGGAAAAAGGGGAATAAGAACTCACTTAACTGTCCGGGGTTATCTCACTCAGCAATGAAACTTCAAGCTTGGTGGCATGTTAATCGATCTGTCCACGTGTCATGAACTAGACATGTCAATACATCATTATGACTAAGACACTTCATCCGAAAACTCCCTGTCCGAAATCCTTTTCGACCGAAAACCCTTTCGTTCAAAACATTTTCTAACTAATAACTATTTAGTTTGAAAACATTTGTCTGAAAACTATTTCGTTGAAAAACATTTGTCCGAAAACTATTTCGTTCGAAAACACCTGTCCGAAAAACATACCGTCCGAAATACTTTTCGGATGAGTCATCATTTTCGGACCATTCATTGAGTTTTCGGACGATTCAACTGTTCTTGGCCAAATTCTTCGTTTTTGATCCAAGTTTCAATCGTTTTACGTCCAAAACTCATATCTAGCTTCCATGAAGCTAGATGAACACTTTTTACGCTAATTCACACGTAAAAATCCCATCTTTTTTCAAAACCCACTTTACAACCCTAAAACTCATTTTCAATCCAGAAATCAAAATTTGAGGAGGCTTTGTTCCTGTTTCCGTTCGATTCTTCCTTCTCCAACTTCCTGTAGTCGCTAGCAGCTATCTCAGACCAAGGGTAGCGATTGTCGGGTGTGTTTGAAGCTCTCTCTCTCTCTAAGGTGATGAACTGGGGAAGGTGGAGAAGGTGACTAGGGTTTATCCTTTCCCCCTCCCACGTGCCCCCTTTCGTCCGGCCCAAGGCCCGATCCCACTCGAGCCCGCTGTTCTTTTATTCTTTCTTCTATTTCTTTTCTAATACCCCGTCTTATGTCTTCGTCGTGGATTTCGGGATGTTACAAGTCTCCCCCCCTTACGAAAGGTTTCTTCCCCGAAACCTGCATAAGTCAAACATATGGGGATACGACTCCTTTATTTCCGACTCGGTTTCCCATGTAGCTTCCGATCCCTTATGATGTCTCCATTGTACTTTGACCAATTGAATGACTTTATTTCACAGATGTTTCTCTTTCCTATCCAAAATGTCCATGGGTTCTTCAGTATAATTGAGGTTGTTGTTTACCTCGATGTCATTGAGTGGCACGTGTGCTGACTCGTCACGTGGAATGTAGGGTGGATCCCACTCAACTCATCTGGCAAATCCAGTCGGTAGGCAACTTTACCCACCCGTGCCAGAATCTTGAAAGGTCTGACAAATCTTAGACTTAGTTTCCCTCGCTTTCTAAACTAAATAATTCCCTTCCAGTGAGATACTTTTAACAACACTTCATCTCCAACGTTGAACTCTATCGGTCTCCGTCTGTTATATGTGTAAGACTTTTGGCGATCTTGTGATGCTTTCATTTGGGATTTAATCAGGTTAAACTTTTCAGAAGTCGTTGTGGCTACCTCCAAGCTTCCCAACTCTTTTTATCCTATGTCGCCCCAACAGACAGGGGTTCGACATATTCTATCGTACAACATTTCGTAAGGCGGCATACCAATAGTGGCTTGGTAGCTGTCGTTGTAGGAGAATTCTGCCAGAGGTAGGTGACTATTCCAACTGCCACCAAAGTCTATAATGCATGCGCGGAGCATATCCTCCAACGTTTGAATGGTCCTCTCCGACTGACCATCCTTCTGTGGGTGATAAGCCGTGCTGATATTCAACCTCGTACCCATCGCCTCATGAAATATTTCCAGAACCTCGATGGGAATCGCGTGTCCCGGTTAGATACAATCGAAAGTGGTACCCCTTGTCGAGCGACTATTTCAGTGATAAATACTTCTGTCGGCTTCTCAGATGAACACGTTTCATAGATCGCCAAGAAGTGTGCACTCTTTGTCAAGCGAAACACTACTACCCAAATTGTATCATGGACCTTAGCTATATAAGGCAGCTTTTTGATAAAGGCCATGGTAATTCTCTCCCATTTCCATTCAGGTATGTCTAGAGGTTGGATCTTCCCGTATGGCTTTTGATGTTCGGCTTAACCAGAGAGCAAGTCAGACACTTACTCACGTATTCTGTCACATCTTTCTTCATGTTAGGCCACCAGTACTCTTTCTTTAAATCCCGATACATCTTTGTGGTTCCTTGGTTGATGGAATATCGAGACTTATGGGCCTCATTGAGTACTTTGGCCCTAAGCTCTTTGCCCATCGGTACCCACATACATCCACATCTTGTTCTCATTCCATGAGTGTTTGTCTCTAACTTTACTTGTTAACAGACCATTCGTTCTTTCTTTATGTTCTCATCCTTGAGAGCTTCTTTCTGTGCTCTTTCTAACTCTGTCATAAAATCTGGTGTTATTACCAACTAATATGCTTTCACCCTGATGGGAGTTTGATTCTCCTTTCGGCTTAGGGTGTCGGCAACCACATTCGCTTTCCCTGGGTGGTATAGGATTTCACAGTCATAATCCATTAATAGTTCCAACCACCATCTCTCTCGCATATTCAAGTCTTTATGCTTGAAGAAATAATTCAAGCTTTTGTGATCCGAATAAATGGTGCACTTCACTACGTATAGGTAATGCCTCCAAATTTTTACCGCGAAGACAACTACTGCGAGCTCCAGATCGTTAGTTGGGTAGTTGACCTCATGAACCTTTAACTGTTGTGATGCATACGCGATCACTTTTCCCCTTTGCATGAGTACACACCATAACCCTTGACC